>JAFIDM010043071.1:0-11209 GCA_023159025.1 Thereuonema tuberculata
TTATTTCAAACCCTGTTGTGATTACCATGTATTTTTCTTTTCATGTTTGTTCTTATAGGAGCTCACATCTGGGAGAGAGTGTGGGTTCCATAACTCTTCATGCTTTCTGAACTTGTCATTGAAGTGATGATTCATAATAATGATGAAACAACCGTCCTAGACTCCACATCATTCGACAAACTCAAGTTATTTTCTTTGGGGCATGTTGGGAATTTTCCCTTTTTTTTAACTAAACTGCTCTTTAAACTTATTTCCTTTATTGAATTTTGCTGCCTTTCCCTTCATATTCCTAACGTCCGCCCATCTGCATGATTTGGATGTTTTGGTCCAGGCATCCTGGGAATTTGTTTATTGGAAGGAAAGAGCATTGATGGACTTTTACAATTCAAATGTGACATCTTATCACTGTGATCTCTGCTATATTTAAATAACAAAGAGAAAGGGTCAAAAGAGGAGAAGTAGCTTATCTGTAGAGGCAGGAAACAACAGCCATTTCTAAATGCAATCTAGGCCTTCAGATTAACAGCAGAAGATCTAGCTTTGAGAATTTTCATGAATTCTATAATATTCCTGTTGATGAAGATGTTAGGATGACTAATGATTGCAGAGCTGTAGTATTTGAAACAGGAAGAAAGGCACAGATGGTAATGACAGTTTTTTTTCTTATTTCTAACATGTCAGTCTGATATTCTGGTTAAAAACAGCATTGGTTTATCCAATTCCATGCATTTGTTTCCTCTTTGTCATCGTAATACACAAAGCAAACATTGTTTACATCTCCACATGTCAGCTATTCTTTCTCACTCCTCTTTGCTCCTCCCACTCTCAAATGCTCACCCTACGTTTGCCTTTTCATTTCTATATATTCTCATGTTTTTCTTTTTCGACCGATGATGATTCCCTAAGTGAAGGACTTATTTCTGTCACTATTATTATGTGGGTTAAATCCCAAAAACTTTTCATTATCAACACAAGTACTGATTTTATCTAAATCTCTTCTCATATATTTCTATTTTGTTCCTTCAAATCTTTGACTTCTCTTACAGTCAATAATTTTATAGGACTGCACTACCTGATGGAAGAAGGTTTGGAGTTCTGCCATAAAATGTGATTTTCAGAGCCGCAACTTAGTACCATCGAAATTACAAACATATTTGACTTACCTTGCTTCTTCGTTGTTCTTCCGATATAAATCTTTACTTATATTATTTTTATTGCCATCACATCCCCATTTGAATATCGTGAGAAGTGTGATTTCATTTTCAAATATAACTGAAGCACCAATCACTTCTTTCAAAACCAGATGCAAAATTGTGTGATTAATATGGCTTTGATCTTGGCAGTCTCTTAATTTTCATATCTTGAGGAGGTAATTTTACATTAAATATGACAAGGAACAAAGGATAAATTTCGCACCACCTCTATTTCACTTTTCTTCTTATGTTAATGTATTGTAAACTTATTGTCGATAAAAGTTGACAGTATTTCCTCAGGAGTATCTGGTAATGGCAACAAATACACAAGCTTTTTTCTATTCCATAGCTGTCCTTGACATAATTGCTCTAATTTCTTTTCAAACTGATCGTTTTCCTAGTTGAAACCTGATGACACTTCTTCTTTCCTTTGTAAGGGGTTAGACATTTAATTCTATCACTAGTAAAGGAGTTTGGTTTTGGGTTTCTTGCAGTTAATTCACTTCTTGTGGTTTTAATAATTTACTAATATTTTTGGAAACTTTCAGACTAACAGAAACCTTTCCCTGTTGACATTTCAACAGAAGTCGATCACTTTTCCTACAACACTGCTTCTACAATTTTTCAAAATCACTTTCGAACAAACTCATTTTTCTTAAACATTTAAACATCATCACAACAGCTTTTTAATCTTAATTTTCCTTACATATAACCACATTCATCAGTTATTATCGTATTTTTCCGTTGCAGTAATTCCGTCAATTCCAAACAGATTACCATCCGTAATTCACTTCCTGCTGAGTAAGAAACACTTTCCATAAAAGAAAGAAATAATAAAATTGTATTAAGGAAATTTAAAAAGCTTTCTAACAATTTTAACAAGTTCCAAATTTTGTCTGTCTTTTAAGTATTAAAATAAATGTGTGTGTGTGTGGGTAATAAAGATTACTTTGATTCCAAGATTAATATAACAATAATTTTAAATTAAATCTGTATAAATCATCTCTAATGATTAATAAAAACAAACATTACAGAAATAGCATAATACATATCTTTACAGACATTTTATAACCCTTTGGTTCTGATCAGATTCAGTATTGTTGCATTGAACATTGGTTGACAAAGTTGTTGATTGTTAATCACCTTGAAAGGAAGTGCAAATCTATGAAAAACACACAAGTCCTGCTTTAAAGCCCTTCAAACCCAAGCCAAAAATATATTTCAATATTTTTTTTTATGTATATTTCAATGATGATTTGAAAAGAAAAAAAAATTGAACTATTTTTTTTAAAAAAAAGGAAAGTATTAAACATTACTTACATCAAAGTATTTTGATACTTCACATACTTTAAAAAAAAAATGTTCATGACAGGTTTCATTCATTCAAACTGTTTCACAGGAAAATCCTTAAACTGAAGATGTTGCGATGTTATTCAGGACAGACGCAACCTTCAGAAATATTAACTTCTAAGAGATTTGTGATGTTACTGCAACTTAAAAGTTTACATAGTTAAGGGTTAGAACATGACCAGTAAATATCATTACAGTGAAATGATCCACTTTTTTTGATAACAACTAAAATAACCACTGTGAGATGTGGGATGGGAAGGTCAATGTTTTAACCACTGGTGATAGGATTTTAGGCTTTCAGCAGAATTGTTGGATAAGTTCTGGAAAGAAGGCAGTGGGTTTCGTGTCTGTTTTCTAGAAAAGTGTAACTATATATGATCAGATAGACTCTTTGGAAGTGAAAGTTCATTAAGGGTATTGAGAGGAACAGCCTGGAACACAGTCATTGTTTACAAGACATCCATTATACAATGTTGATGGGATCATTATGTTTTTGTATGGGGTGAAATGTTTATGTTGATGGACATGAAGGCAGAGGCATATGAATGGTATGGGGGTGAGGAAGTAGATAATGAACAATTACCCCTCCCATCTTCCTTTGAATGCTTTTTTAGACATTTCCTCATTTTATACAACATGCACATATAGTTAGCCATTTCCAGACATCAGGATACAGTTGAACTGCTATCAAACCCCTTACCCACCACAACAGGTTCATCCAATGCCTTCTTTCTTAAATCTACCGCATAAAACCTAGAAAACTGGCATAAAACTTCTTTCAAACTTATCCCTGCTCATTCCAATATCCACGTTATTTTTGTAATGTTTGTGCCATCCCCCGAAGATAAAATACACTGACTGTTTCAAAATTGTTGAATGCTTCATCTCAGTGCTTCCACTTTTTATCAATGCATTCATTTTCTTTACATTATGAAATGATGAAAAAAAATTAAATAAACTGAATTAATTAATTCATTTAATAATCATTTCTATCAAAAGAGACGTCGTTCCACTAATTTAATTCATGGAACTACAGAGAAATTTCTTATGGTTTCAACAAAAATAATTTGCTTTTAACAGTCGTTTCTGTGAAGTTTATAAAAAGACAAAAGAAAGAAAGAATCAATAGAAACAAAGTCTTACCTGAAGAATGTCGAATAGTTTCAATCATAATATTTCGAATCACTGCACTGTCATAGGCTTCAATTTTAATTGGTTTCCTAAAAATAATCCAACCAACATTAACCTACAATTCACAAATACATTTCTAAATAATTGAAAACTAATTTCATGCAGGAAATTTATTGATACTTTAAAGAAAGCAAAAAAAAAAGTATCTTAAAAATTCCTGCAGTTGAAACAAATAAAAGAGATGCTTACAAATTGTTATAAGAGCGTTTTTTTTTTTTTGTTTCATTAATTTACAAAATCTGAAATAATAACTTATCAGTTTCTCAATGATTTTGAAGAATTAAAGAGAAAAAATATTTATAAACAAAATAATAAATTTTATATTTGAAGAATGACAAGATAAGCTACAGGAATAAGAAAAAAAATTACACGATAATTAATTACAAATAAATTTCATTTTCAAAACAGAAACAAAAATACATTTTTTACGATTACAAAATTATTTCAAAATGAAAAAAATAAGAAGTATAAGGGTTCTCTTTCAAATTATTTCCAAACGATAAATATAAAACTACATTTAAACATTTGTTTAGGAAATCCCTAAAAATAGTTATGGTCTTAGGAAAAAGTAAAACTTATTAAGATTTTTGGAACATTTTGAAATGCATTAACTATTAAATTTAAACAATATTAATAAAAAAAATTGGATTTATAGAAATAGAAAGAAAATAAAATTAAGACAATTTTAATCAATTAAATTAGAATTCTATTACTTGTAAATTTAATAGTCATTTTGTTTTTATCATTTAAGATAACATAAAAAAAAGGAGGACAAATCTAACATTCAACAAAACTTTCACACTAAGAAGAAAAGCAATTGAGAAACTGGGACAGAAACAGCAAGAAAATGGGACAGTGTAATAAAATGTTTTCAGACAATAGAAAATCTCACAAACTTGAGAAATGCTTCCATTTTAGCAATTAAAACAGTGAAATCAAGCAGTTAAGTATAGAATCTTATTTTATTTACACACTGCTAGAATGACATCTAACACCCTCTATAACTAATCTTCAATACATATTTTCCTTATTTTTTCAATAACTTTTTTTTTATTCCTTTTTAATTGTTTGTATCTATTGTAATAAATTTCTCATATCCAACACTTTTTACGAATAAAATAAGAAATTAACATGAATTAGCAAAACTTACACAGAATAAAATAAGAAATTAGAGGACAAAAAACAATGCAGAGAAATGGATTATTTATTGGGTTTTTTCCCCTCCCTATATTTTACCTGTCATCCCCATGAATGTAGTGTCTATGAAGAACACAGAAAAAAAAAAAAAAAACTTTTGAAACACTTTATTTCTAATCATTCATTACTTCTTACTAAAAATCCTACAGTGTTAAGGTATTTTTATGGTGTGGAAAGGATTTTGAATAATTCTAGAAGGATCTACTCTAAGTCTGCTTTTCTGAAAAAAAATTCAGAAATGGAATGAAGCAAATGGACAAAGTCATCATAGAGACAATTCTAATTCATTATAAGTTTTTATTTCCAAAGTTAAATACAATGAAGTTTAGCTGATAAATAAATCAATGTTGATGTGACTTTCAATTACTTACATTTCAAATCTGTCAATCCCTTTTGTTGTTGTTAAAAAAGAAACAGATTTACATTAAACCCCTTCGTTCAATTATGAAAATTAAAGTTTTAAAAGAAACATAAAAATTTGCTTTTGTTTTTTTGTGTTTCCTAACAGATGAAGCTACAAATCACTCATAGAAAAAATATTTTCTAGTGTAGCTGACTTATTTAATTAATCAATGACATTTCTGGAGAGTAATAACGCTTTCATTCTACAATACAGAACAATCCTAAAAGTCTTCTTATTCTTAGCCAACGCCCACCCTTGGCTGTTGAGCCATTTGGTGCTGACCAGTAAATACAATGGGCCTCTTTAAAAACAATCCTAAAAGTGCATCTTACATTAACATTCAGTGTTGCTAGCAATTGTTTCCACAATGAGCCTTGTCTTCCTATTTAATGCTGTTGTTATGTCAGGTAACAAAACTATATTTGCAATTAATCGTCAGAAGTTAGGAAGAAGCCCTTTAATAACTTACTGTTCAGATCAGCAGTAATTTATAGTTCACTTTTCTTTCCAATGCATTTGGGATTTCTGCATTTTAAAGTAAATTCAAACCTTCTAAACGAGGGTAATGACAGTTATTGTTTCTCTACAATATTAAAATCTAATATCAGATCCAATCATATCTTTTCCTCAGAATGTGGACTGGCATCAAGGAATAACCTACCCATTATTATTTTATAGTTTCTGCCTAGAGAAGATCAATACTTGAAATGATTTCACAACAACTGCCTCAAAAGTCCATTGGTGTTATTTCAATGATTGCCTAGGAATCTGTTTAAGATCAAAGCCCACTGGATTTTTCTATCATGACATAACACAACTGTTGAATAAAATGCTTAAATTAAAAATGTTTATTTTATAGAGAGTATTATAGTACAAAACAGAAATAAAAACACAATTAATGTTACCTATTCAAATATTAAGAAAATAGTTGGACTATTGTAATCAAAATTCTTACCATATTCCCATGGAGGGAAAAGCAGGTCCCCAGTCCCAACTAAACTGACTCTGGATTTTTCTGATAAAATTAGGATGACATTCTCCCTTTTGAACAGGTGGAGGACAGATCGGTGGAACAGTATATCTATCTATTAAATGTTTTTCATATTCTTCTTTAGCATATTGAATTGGTGATAAAAAAGAAACAGATATCGTGTTGGTTCCTTTCTGTTAAAAAAGAGATAAATAATTAAATAGTAATTAAATATCTTAGAATAGTAGCTAATACCAACATCTACTTGATCTACAGATTTGACTAACTTCAAGATTCAAAAAAACAAAAAATGCCCAAACATGAAACTGAAAAAAAGAAAAATAAGCAGTTTAATAAAGATCAAGAAGAATGAATTGTAGAGAAGCAAAGTCAAAGGTGATTTCTTTTTCCACATACCCTGCTTTCAGAATTTAATAAAATACTTTAATCAATAATTTTAGTGGTTTGTAAGCATAGCTATTGGTCCAATATATAGCAAAATCAATAGCAATCGTCTTTAAGAACTTAGAGTGAGCTTATCACAGTTAGACATTGGATGGTTTTGGTTCAAAGCTCTTTCAGTCCAGTATCAATAACAATTTCTTTTTAAGAATCTGAAACTTGTATTAAAATTTCAGCTTTGTAGAACAAATAATTTTCAGGTTATTTTTATCCTAGGTGGATGACAATCGACAATTGTTAACTGAATCTATAGAGGCTTTGCAGATATTATAAGAACATTTCTTATATCATTCTACTATAGAGCCTAATGCAGGAAAGCCTGTTTTTAATCCCCAGAAATAACATTGTAGGATATCAGTAGAATAATAAAGAACAAATCAATTCTAATAAAGAGAAACAAGTAATTTATACATTTATCTGCAAAAGCTGCAACAAACTCTGAAAACTTGGAAATGAGGAATCAAAGTGTATGTGTTTTACTTTTGACAGGGGTTAAATAGTTACTCAGAAAACCATTTCCATCTTTGGAAGGCCGATTCAATCTCTGATCTGTACTTGTTTGTCATTAAAACTATCTAATAAGTTCTTGTTACCATTTGTGGAAGTATCATTTTATAATAATGTATTTTAACTTTATATATTGTGGAATGCAGATGAACTCTCAGTTGTAAATGTTTTCTTTAATTCTATCTTTAGGTAATGTTCAAAAACTGCAATTACAATAATGGAATGTTGTCGTTCCTACTACAGGTCCACAACCCGATATCCAAAATTCTATTACTGAAAAGCTCTGAAAAGTTGTTGTCATGGCTGAAGTGATGTCAAATATTGACCAAAGAATAACTCACTTGGTTGAGGTGCAGTTACAGACATGTTTCAGTTGACTCAGGTTGTGTACAAGTGCACCCCCTTCAGGAGACTGAGTATAATTTGAAAATGAAAGAAAACTGCAGCTACCTTGATGGGTAATAATGATAAAAACTCAAGAGTAGAAAGTGGAGTTTATAATACATTCTCAACCCAAAACACATCTGGGCCTAAGGTTTTGGATGTGAGATTGTGTATTTAAGTCAAAATACATAATTATCTCAGTTGTATAATGTTAAGCTATCATACTGATTAATTCATCAATACAAATATATCTTATCAAGTAAACAAGAAACAAAAGATAAAAATAATAAATTATCTGTGTTAAGAATTTAAATCATTCTAACCTTTTGAGCATAAAATAAAAAGTCTTAAATAAACAGAACTTTTCATAATTAATCTAATCCAATCCAATTGTACTCTTCAATCAAGTAACATTGTAAAATTTGTTTTAATAATTCAATGTTTTATAAAATAGATCAATTTAAGAAAGAGCCACTGTTTGTTTAATTACATTGAAAGCGTTTTTATCTGATTTTCATTATTGATAAAAACTCAATTGATTAGAAGAAGCAACATAGAAATGATATAAGTTTTTCAGGAAATAACTTAAGTCATCCAAATGAAAAAAGGAGATAGTTAGGAAATTATCCTCATGATAAACAGTTATTACTTAAGTGAATGATACATTGTTTCATTTTAAGCTTCAAAAGCTAAAAAAGGATTTGTTCTAAAAACATAATTCAACTACACTAATAATGGTTGTAGGATTTTATATAGTGATCTCAAAAAAAACCAATTAACTTTCAAAAATCTGAATTCACCAACTGCATTGGAGCTTATTTCTATGAAACTGGTTCTCATTAGTTTGGTTTCAAAAATGTTTTCCATCTTAAAATTTTGGAAGATAAAATTCTATTTGTGAAAATAAAAATATGAAAAACTCATTATACTTTGCTGCAATAATAGGATAATTTCTGATCCAACAGGAGATCTTTCTAGAACCACCTAGAGATGCTTTGTATTCATTTCCTTTTCTTAACACATTTCTCAAATTACAATGAATGTCAGAGGTATTACCCCTTAGTTAATTCCATAAGTGAGCTAGCAAGTGTTTAAATAAAAACTCTATGACTGACCAAATTGAGCTAAAGTGAGCTAATGCAGGGACTGAATTACAGCCTCATACGCATAAATTACTTTAATAAAGAAGTTTGTGAACAGTTATTCCCCACAACTATGCATCAGAAGGGTGCAAAGGCCAGGAGCCATGATGTCACATTAATGTCTAACTATACTTTATGTATTTTTTTTCTCTAAAGTAGAATCAAGACAGTTCTCTTAGAGAGAGTTGCAATACTCCATAGTTAATTTGGTCAGTGTTTGGTTAAATAAAGTTGGCCAAATCAAACAAAAGAGCATTAGCACACAGACTGAACTATATGAATCAGCTTCCCATGTTTAAATAGTTAATGAAGAGAGTTGAGTTTTGAACAGATTTATCCTGACCAGATACTCACTCGCCAATATGCATTCTCAAATCAACTTGCATTCCTGTTCCTTAAGACTTTTCTTGAATATTTTCAAGACCAAAAATTAAGTTTAACTTTTAGCCTATATAGAGGAGAGTCGTCTCGATTTCAACAACATTCATAGCCTTAGGCCTATTGTAAATGGGGAAATAATCTCATCCATTTTCATTGTTCATTCATTTCTAAATAATATAACCATCAGAGCTCCCTCAAAAATTAAATGCAAAAAGAAAAGTGAGATTATATGGTAGCAAAGCAGTATCTGAAGAATAATTAGAATTTACAATTACTTTTGTTTGTAGGCTGAGTAGCATCTATGGCTTGATAGTTCTCTGACCTCCACTTGTTCAATTCTCAAAGGGAGGTGAACGATTTCTCTTGTTTTCTTTTTCTCCTCCAGATGAGTCAAAGGGTTAACTTTGTCAAATCAATATCAGGTTTCTTTCCTGAGGTTAAACGTAGGCAGGCATTGGACTGACCAATCCCTCACAAGCACAAGGAGCCTTCAAGACCCCTTGTGGCTGATAAGCCCTGTTGTCACTTTTTTATTACAAATAATAATAACAACACAATTGAGATGAATTGTTTGATAATACAAGGAATTATCTACTAATTGATAAAATGATCATTTCTGTAAAACATCTGCGTAAGATTAAATCTACAAATGAACAGATTCCACCAAAGCCTTTGACTCATTCCCTGTGGATTCAAAATGTCTTAAACTTTTCAGAATTTGTGAAAAGATTCATTGGTTCTGATCATCTGTAATAAAACCATGACAAACAAAATTGTAAACAACACTAAAGTAAGCAAAGGGAAAAACCAAGGCAGGATTTTTGAAGAGAATCTTTGTTGCTGCTATTTTTTGCAATGCCTTAATTCTGTTGATTTTGGTTTTGCAAAATACAAAATATATTTATGAAATATCAAAAACTTCTGATAAAATCAATCATTTAGTTTATAGTCACTTGATGAAACCATAATACAGTCCTGAATACAGTCTGCATTTTCATTAACTGATGTTTCCATGTACTTTGGAATTGATAAAAGTGATTAGTTTTATTGTAGTAGAAAAAAGAAGGTTGAATCTGAAGGTATGAAGTTTCTGAATGGTTAAACTATCAGAAGAAGTGATAAGGATTACCATTCAAGCCAATGAGATTTTACCTGCAAAATCCAACGGCACAATATAGAAAAAGGAGAACAGAAACTTTAGAGAACAAAATTACTAAGCAACAACACTATGCAAGCAATTAATCTGTTCAATCATATTTAGAGTGCTGATATTGTTAATTGGACCTCTTCTGAAGTTGATCACGAAAGACCTAAAATACCAAATACACTGACAACCAATTATTCCAATACTATATTATTCCAATACTATATTATTCCAATATAGATTAATCTATATATCATATGAATAGATTACATGAAAGCCTTTGACATGAAGCACAGATGGCCAAGATCTTTATAAATTAAACAAAGTATGGAATGGTCTTCCCTCATAGATTTCGCTCTTAGACATCCAGGAACAGGAGAAAGGTATCAGAATCAAACAGATTATACAAAGATGATGTACGACTCCCATTTAGTCATCTTATTATGCTGTGATTGATTTTGTCTAACTTTGAATCTTCCAATTGCATTGCATTTCATTTCTTCAAGTAAATAATATCTTCTATTCATTTTTGAAAGGAAACAAAACAAAAGCCTTGACTTTGTCAAACAAGATGCAAACACAAATTGAAGTGGCAATGAGGTAAATGTTATTGAACAGGTTTAAGTATGGGACAGTGGTTTGTGGAAATTTTGTTGCAGATTTGAGGTTCTTATGCAACCCAAAGCCTTTTGTTTCAGTTCAGTTATGTACATTTTTGTTGTTTAAGAATAAATTATCTAGTGTTTTTGTAAAGAGAATATAAATCTAAACATGTAGTACTGCATTGACATCTGCACTGACTCTTGTACAACATATATGAGGTTTCTGGCTTTGTTTCAGATATCTATTTAGTTACTAACGGCTCTGTACATTTCACATTTGAGC
>JAFIDM010043072.1:0-11207 GCA_023159025.1 Thereuonema tuberculata
TAAATACAACACATTTAAATAAAAGAATTAAATGTTGATAATGAAAAGAGATTTTTTTATTCCATATCTAAATAAAAAATAGTTTACAACTAAAAAAGATTTGCTAGAAATTCAACATTAATAATATTGGTTTTGAATACAAAAATAAATTAAAAAACATTTTATGTCAGAAACTAAACAAGAGAGACAAGAGAAATGAAATGGGGATAGTTTACAGAATAGACTGTATGAATTGTGGGGCTTTTTATTTTGGGGAGAGCAAAAGAACGATCAGGGAGAGGGTATCTGAACATGGGCATTATATAAAAAAATGATTGACAAATCAGAAGTATCTGAGTATTGTGTTAATAAAGGACATTGTATAAATAATGAAATCGAAAGTATATATATTGAAAAGGATTCGAAAACGAGGAAAAGAGTTGAAAGCGTTGGTATTAGAAATACAAAGATAGGAATTTAAATAGGAGTTGAGGTAAATCACAGTTTAGTAAGAATGGCTAATGATTTAATAAATGATATGTTTACGTTGTCATAACACTGAAATTTGAAGAATTACATTATTAATTACTTATTGTTGGATTGTTTTCTAAAAAAAAAATTAATATAAAGTTTTTTAAATCTTTAACAATTCCTTAATGTTATTTCTCATGATCGCTGCTAAAGATTGTTATTTTATCGTTACTTGTAATTATTTGTAGGCTTGATAAAGAGAAGACATTATTTTATCTTCTCGAAAATTTGCTTTTGTAATAAATGTATTTTAAGTACATTTATTGGTGTTAGTAATGATGATTTATAATAATTCAATTGTTTCAAAGTTATTTAAAGGAGTATAACCATGTGATTTTATTCCGATGAAGACATTTAGGGTCATATTTTTAAGTGCATTTTGTTAATTTGTGTTTTTCAACTAAGAATCCTGATTCACATTAATCTTCATCTATCAACTGTTCCAAACAATTTTCTAAAACTCAGTTATGAAGAACACATTATGAAGGCAAGTTATCAACATCAAAAATCTTTCATGGACAGAAATGCAAATAAATACCAGTCATCTCCAAACATTTCAATTAACAGGAAGTGATTAATATTTCATCAAAGAATGGGTAATATATACACGTTTCTTAACCACTACAAAAAATGCTATTTCTAAAAGAAATTTCGGAGAGAAAGTATTGTGAGAAGCAAAGGTAAATTTCATGCTCTACCAATGAAGATTAAGTCTAAAATATGCAGATGGTGTTTTATAAGTAATCCATGATGTGCCAGTGGGAAGTTTAGTATCAAGACTCTTATAATTATATAGTGTCGATATATATATATCATAATATATATATTATATAGTGTTTACTCTTATAATTTGTGTTTCATTTTATGAATATTTGCAATATGTTTTCTTGCATCATACTGTGCCAACAAAACAACAAACAAACACCTAACATTAAGTAATGATACCATACGTTTGTCTCGAAAACTATTCATTTCTGGACCCATGTTTATGCGAAATTTTCTCTTTGGTTTCACTAGTAGAAATGTTTCCCACCTATTGGAATCACCAACAGTATATAAATCCCCCATTATATCCGTCGCGTGGTTTGTTGGCGCCCGGGGCAAGATTTCGTCAGGCGCCCCAAACTCAATCCCACCCAGGGCCCCTAGGCACTTGATATTTGCGGCCCCCCTCCCTCCCGACAATCTACAACCAAAAAAAAACGGAATCTCCATTTCAACAACCAAATAATGTTTTATTGGCGCCCCCCTGGCCGCGGCGCCTAGGGCGATCGCCCCGGTCGCCCCGCCCGCGCGACGGTCCTGTTACCTTGATCTAATTATGGGACAGCAGATGAAAATTTTCATCGACTCATTAACTACACTAATTACCTTGACTTAATTCATGTTCCACCGTGAAAACAAATCTCTCTTAAATTTCCACTCTTGATTTCATTTCATTGTTTCCTTTGAAAACTTCTTGGCAGCCATTTCTTGTCTGTTGTATTATAGACAACGAGAAAACTCATCCTTTGTATCTGTAGTGTTTTATTAAATAATCCCTTTCTATTGAAATAGAAAAATAGTCTTTTGTTCATCTGTTATCACATTCTTACAAAGCAATAGTAACTGAATATTTGGGTACATTAATAAACAACAAAGCTCTTAGGTGCTAGCTCCAGAAATCAATCCGTGAGATCATTTTAATATAAGCTTCCTCCTTTTGTTAAATCTTCACGTACTACTTTTATGCTTAATAATTGTTGTTAAAACTTATTCTAAATTCATCCAAAAGCGTAAAACATCCGTCATGATAAGCACGAAAGTAGCGAATTTAAAGTTAGAATTAAAGTAGAATTCCGAATTCCTACAACTGCTGTGAAGTATTAGTGCGAAAATGGAAGACCTACAGGGTCTTAAGGAAAGAGTATGGAATCAACTACATAAACCCGTGTCTCTCATGTTCATCGTGAAAGGATGGCCTTCATCGTAATGATGGTCTTCTCAGAAGGACAGAATGTCAGCGACGAAGATGATTTTGTATTACTGCGTGTAGCTTCTATTCAGTGATTGTCTTATCGTATCTTGCAGAATTTCCATTTCGCCAATGCAAAATTGTGATCCTTGCCTATTGGTTTATACTCACTGTGCTGGAAGTTCTGCTGACTGATATCATATTCTAATTCATCTCTCCGGCATGCTGGTAGTCAATGTTCATCGTCATTTTTTGTGAGACCCTACAGCAAAATTATTTGTTTGGATACTTACTGACTGATTTGATTTAGACTGACTTTAGAATTCCCACCACTCTTTAATTGCGATTGCAATGAATGGTTAATAGAACTGACAATCATGTCTCTGTTTCCAGTGTTCATTTCCTAATAAACGTAATTGATCGTAATTGTACCACTAATCGGGGTACATAGTTCCAAATACGTAAATAGTATAGTAACAGAAAAGGAAAAAGAAATATTGTAAAAACTTGGTTCAGCTTTTCTCTATATCTTTCATGACATTGTCATAGGCCTTAATCCAGGTAGTTTGTTTTTCTTTTATTCTTATGTTCACTTGAAAAGAGAATCTGTTAAAGAGGTTCTGAAACGTACGTCGTATTTGTTTTACATTTATATGTATTTGTTTCATATTTTTTGTTTGTTTTCTTTTAATTATTTGAGTGCTAATGTAGTTGGCAATCTGTTAAATTCAAAATAGCACGTTAATATTTACTCTTTGATTATTATTGAAAAGGCTTTCATCAAACATTGGATAAATTTCAAAGTTATTCTTTGGCCTACAAGCTTTAATGTTGCTGATACATGTTTGAACTCAATATAACATTTAATTCCCACAAATGAAGACAAAACACAGGTTAATCCACTACTGACATTTCTGCTTCTTTCTTTCTGCAGCCATTTTCCGAGAAGTATAATTATTTCTTTTTTTTGGCATTCACCTATTAGATTATTTATGAATGCATCCACTTAATGTTACTGGGTCTAATGTTATTGTTCCAATCTAAAATTAGAATAATTTCTTTGACAGATTTATGACAAGAGAAAAAAAAAATACTAGTGAAATCGGTCTGAAACGATTTTCAATATTTGTTAAGGCAATTTAAAAAGAATTATCAATGATCCTGGATGAGTGCAATTCAATAATGGGATATTAGCATAACTGAACATTCTATGCTAATGGCTTCAGTTATATTTAATAAAGATTCTAAATATGTGGTCACGATTAATTATCGTCAGTAAACGACTATTTTTGTCTTAATTACTAAGAAGGAAAATATTACTGCGGAAAAAACTTTTAATTGCTGAATTTAAAATTTTTGAATTCCAAAAATTCGATTAAAGGGAAAATAAAAGTAATAGTTTTTATTCTTAAAATTTATTTGTTTTCTTTAATAGAATCATTACAGTCAATGAAGTGGCAATTTCATTCTCATGTAGAATTCCTTTATACTGAACATTCCTTATATACATAGCATTCAGGTAACATTGAATTGCTTGTAATGCAGTGACCTTATTTCTAAAAGATAGGATTTAGAAAAATTTAGTCTGATCGGCAGTTCATGGATGAGTCAATAGCTATCTTTTGATTTTATATTAATATACAACAAGAAGTTCATCAAAATTATTTTTTTTTTTAATTTTCTTTTCGTTTACTTTACTTAATCTGCCTGAATCCGTTTTTAATTACATTAAAGCTTATAGAATTATAAAAATATATAACACACATATTATATATATAATCATAAAAGCTAAACAGATTAAGCGAATTAAAAAGGTTTACAGGCAGTCCTCGTTTTACGCCGGTGTTGCGTTCCTACAGGCGTCGTAAATCGAATCTATGTAAAACGAACTCATTACATGATATAAACAGGGGGAGGGGGGGAATGCGTTCCACCTATCCAAAATTATATTGTTTTATTTAATTAAACTATGTTAATATAAGTTTTTACGACTAAAATTAATATAAAATCTTTTCGTACTTTCATAGGTCTACTAAATTACCATAAAATAATAACTCAATTATTACATGCATATGTGTAAAGTGTGTCAAGGTGCATTACTTTTACTATACATGGTTTATCTTTAAAAAATTTTATCACTATTAATATGTATTTATAAGAGTATTAACAGGCAATGAGCGAAATAAAAGTGAGCAGGATACGAGCCACGTGGACCGAATGGGCGGAGCCTAAGTACAGAAGTTCAAGTTGACTTTCTTCACCGTTTATGGCTGCGTTTTCGCTCAAGAAATTTAATTTTTCTTTTTTCGCATTTTTTTATTTTTTTAAATGCATTTTTCCTCATTTTGGCCTAAATTCTAAACTGGCGTAAATCTTAATCGTCTTAAATTGAACCGTTAAACGAGGGATACATGTAATCTTTTTTATTTAAAACATAGAAAACCATTGCTATGTTTTAATACTTCTCTGTAGGAAATACTGTCAGCTTCTCACGTTTATTTCTCTACAAAGGACCATTCAATTCAAATTCAAATACAAAAGTTATTTTCCTCTCTTCTTCTTAAATGTGCCTGTCAAGTTTCAGGAAGATTCATTCAGTGGCTCAAAAGTTATTAGTAAGAAACACCTCATTTAGACTGATTTAATAGCCCTCACGTTTCTAGGAATTCGAATTAAGGAGAGACATCAAAATTTATTGATTTGAAAATTTTTGAATCTATTTGTAACTTACTGCTGTAGAAATAGGAAGAGTTTTTTTTTTCCAATGCAGCTCCGTGACGTAATTTTTTCCAATGCAGTTTTAATATGTGAAATTGACATTGATAAGGCATAAACTGACATCGGCATTTTAAATTTTTCTTTAGTAGTAAAATATGCTGAAGCAGCAGCTTTATCATTTGGAAACTACACGAAATATCAAAGTAAATATATAATTCACATACGTACAATGAGCAACCGAACACCGCTAGACTACTTTCATTTGAGATTGAAAGACATTTCTATAACAGGAAATCGAAGAAATTTTTATGGTCCAATCGAGCCGTCAGTTCTTATCTTTACAGGTGTTTTATTAGAAGCATCAAAGGTATCAATTGTGAATTGAGAAGCAAGTATTAGAAAATAAAAGTAACATGTCAACAGTTATCGAGAAACTCGTAAAAAATGGCATCAGACACGTACGATTTGTAAATCTGTACAATTTCCTTCAAAAGTTCTACACTGTGAATATAATAACGAAAATCTGTTAAAAAATAATCAAAGAAAATGCTCTGGCCTGTTTACAATTCTCCAAGATTTGATTCAAGGTTCAATACATTAAGAAACTGAGTATCGCACATCCTCAGTTGGTTTGTTTTTTCTAATTGTTGCCTAACATTAACAATACGTAAAAGTAAATAAAAAGATAATCTTTTTTCCTCCATTTTAATTTAAATAATAATTACAAATGATACAAAATCTGAGAAATTATGATGTTAGTGATATTCTAATAATTTCCAATGGCAAATGTTTAAAGTGAAACTGATTATTGTGAAGCACAGGAAAACAATCAAAGTGTGATATTAAAGTGTGAACATAAGAAATGCACGAGATGTTTGTTGTGTGCTACGTGATTAGTTGTTGATTGTTAAGTGTTATGGCGGAACAGATAGCATAATTATAAACATGAATCCTAATTCTCCTTTTCTACGTCACACCAGCTGTGACGTTTTTGTAATTACCAATTTGTTGAAACTTTTTTTTTCTTTGAGAAAATACGTTTTAATCTAGTCACTATTATTATTATTTTCAATGTCTGTCACTGTTTTCAAAGTACTTAGTTTTTGAATGTATCCAGTATAGCCTAGCTAAGTTATAGTATCTGTATGAACCAGTAGTCATTCTAGTGTACACGCATGCAAATATTAATTTATATAGCACATTCGATTATATAGAATGATTTTTTTTATTTTATTTAATAATTGATCTAATATATATACAACTAAGTAAACCACTTATTTATAGAAGGTCTGTGACTTAGTGGTTAGATTCGTCGACTGCTGCTGAAATATCTAAATAATTAAAGCCAGATTCGTCGTGAATGGTTTCATTCAACAAAAAGGAATCAATTATGAAGACACTTATGCTCCTACTGCCAGTTTAGATGTAATACGATTACTGTTAGCCCTAAGTGTTAAGTATGGATTGCAAGTACATCAATGTGATGTAAACGGGGCATATTTGAATGGCTACATAGATAATGACATTTACTAAAAATTCGAAAAGGAGTAATAGTGAAGAACACGGAATACAATGGATTGAAATTATGTAGATCACTATATGGTCTTAAACAATTCGGTAGAAATTGGTTTGAAACCATGCGTAGAAAAATGATTGAAAAGGGTTTCATCAATTTGAAAAGTGAACCATGTCTATTCACATATGAACATAAGAAAGATCAATACATCGCTTTAGTTTATGTTGATGATATTTTGATTTTTGGAAAAAAAATCCGGCATACAGATTATTAAAGATATACTCATAAGATGTTTAACATCAAGGTATTATCCATGATTTTCTTGGAATGACAATTGCATATCAATCAAGTGATGGGAGACTTACTATCTCACAGAAATATTTTATTGAAGAACTCTTGGACAGATATAAAATGAATGAAAGTAAGTGTGTGTCTACTCCTTTGACTGCTGAAGCTAAAAACGATGCAAATAACTCAGATGATAGTAGAAAATTGGATAAAAATGAGCATCTTGAGTACAGAAGTATAGTGGGAAGTTTATCCTATCTAATTGCTCACGGCCCGATATATCATACGCTATAAATCGATATGCCAAGAAGTCCAATGCACCCAGTATGAATGATAGTCAAAGACTAAAAAGAATACTGAGGTATTTAAAAGGGACAATTGAAAATGTGATGATTTTCAACAACAGTGAAAATTGCATGGAGGGTTTTAGTGATGCAAGCTGGGCAGATCGTTCAGGAGGAAAATCAACCAGTGGTTATGTTACATATGCTAGTAATTGTCCTGTGTCATGGAAAAGTCACAAGCAAAGCATCATAACTCATTCGTCGCAGGAAAGCGACTTAATAGCTAGTTATGAATGCGCTAGATCTTTGATAAGTTTCAAGAATGTTTTAACAGAACTCAAATTTCAAGAAATGATTGGAACCCTAATTGAACTGTTTTGTGACAATCAACCCACTTTGAAATTAATTCAGGACAAATATAACCAAGCGAAGAGCCGCCATATTAATTTGAAATATTATGTAATTAAAGATTATCTGTCAACAGGAGAAATTAATATGAAATATGTGCCTAGTGATAAAAACCCATCAGATATTTTCACCAAAGCATTGGGTAAATGCAGAGATGAAGTGAAATGCTGAAAGTAGTGTAAAAAAAAAAATATTCAGCTAAAGTTATTAATTTAATCAATTCTGATTTTAAAATTTGAAGGGGGGAATTGAGAAATTATGATATTAGTAATATTCTCATAATTTCAAATGGCAAATGTTTAAAGTAAAACTGATTATTGTGAAGCACAGGAAAATAATCAAAGTGTGAACATAAAAAATGCACGAGATATTTGTTGTGTGCTACGTGATTAGTTGTTGATTGTTAAGTGTTATGGCGGGACAGATAGCATTTTGGTTTTTAAGGTTGCCAAAAAATGCCAGTGATTTAACCGCTATGTAGTTCTTTAAGTATGAACTAAAAGTTATACGGCAAATGTATGACTTGCCCTTGCCAAGACCCTAGTGAATTTGTGAACAACGCATTACAAGTTAGTTTACATTAAATGCCAAATTTAATAACCTGTGATGCTAAGCCTATCAGCTAGATGGACATCTCATCGAGAAACAACACGTTTGAAATGATCCGCCATTTTTGAACCGAAATTATGGATTTATCGCCTGTTCTTCAAGTTCCTGATGGTGTACAATAACTGTATGTGAGAATAATTCCTTTATAATATTTCTGCAATGTGAAGTACTTTTTTTAGCTGAACAAAGGTAACTTTATTTGCCTCAACAAACAGAAGTTTGAAATGAAAACTGTAAAATACCAGTTTGGTGAATTTATTTCACGTTAATCAACGTACAATTTGATTTAATTTCAGGAAACATTATTGCGATTAAAATAATTTGAACATTCCAGTTATGATCTCTGACTCGTAAGAATAAAGTAATCTACACAGATCGTTTCTAACAGATATTTCGATTATTCCTAAACTTCATATTTAACAACAACTATTAATACTCCAAAGAAATATTTTCAGTGTTTATATGGAAAATTAAATGTTGCACGTCAACTCCATTCTTTTTTATTATTTTATTTTACTTGCATTTTAGATCTCATCTACATTCTTAATTATTAAAATAATCGAACAGTTTTCTTTTTAATAAAGAAAGTACTGTTAAAATTGTTCATCATCGATTTAAAATAAGCTCCCTAGTTATTGCATAATTACCAAAAAAAAAAACGGAATCTCCGATTCAACAACCAAATTTTGTTATTTTATTGGCGCCTCCCTGGCCGCGGCGCCCAGGGCGATCGCCCCGGTCGCCCCGCCCACGCGACGGCTCTGGTCAATATATATATATTTATTTTTGAAGGCAAGACTAACATCATGAAAATCAGAGGGACTTAAAATTTATAGAAAATTAATCCTCTTTATCTTATCCTTAATTATTTTTTAAAAACTTGTTTTAATATTTAATTTCTACATTTTAATCATTACGTTATACTGCATTCGAGATTTTTTCCTTACTAGGAATTTATTTTTGAATAAATACAAATTTTTTCAAAATATGGCGAGGGAACTTTATTCACTGCCACCAAAGTTTTTCTGAATTCCTTAATGCTATCAAATAAGAAAATTTTATATAATTGTAACATAAGATTTTTATAAAATACAGCAAACATAATTATTTTTGTCTTTGTTCCTTTTCGAAGAAAAACCAAATGATAAGGCAAGAATAGTGTTAATCAGTATTATTCCTCCAAAAATATCCAAACTGGGGATCATTTTCTTAAAGAAGTCATTTTTTTTTATGATTTGGGAGAGTATCACTCGAGTGACGACAGAAGCAAGACCTAGTTTTAAAAGATGGTGTTTTGGTTAAAGACAATTTTTATTCATCCAATCTTAGAATTAAGAATCACGAAATAATTATATTAAAATAATTTTTGGAAGAGGAGACAATGAAAAAAGAATGACTAGTTTGTGTGGGAGTCGACATGGAGCTCAACCTGAGACTCAAAAGCACAAAAGTTAGAACAATTAACCTGCGTTGCTGAGGCCAATTAAAAAAGAACAACACTTAACATGCAGACTACACAGCATTCTGAATTCTTTATATCTGAACAGAGTTAAAATGCTGAGAAGACAAAACCGAGTAAGAAAAAGTTACCACTTAGTATAGATATTTAAAAATATCCGATTAGGAAATTCATTAGCAGATTGCAACACAATTCTAATGTGGTGACTAAGTGATTATACACAATACATCTTCTCATCAAGGTTATCAATGGAAACTGTCAATTTTAAGTAATATCTTCACCATGTAAACCCAAAATACATGACAAGGGGAAATTTAAACAATTTTTTTTTTATTTTTATTTTTTTCATAAAGAATATGTAAGCAACCACTTATTTGAAAATAAAACTGTACATTTTTTTGCAGTAGAAGAGTAATCTCAATTTGAGACATTGGTTCGATTTGATTGTTTTGGAGTACATTATGGGTTTATTTTCATATTAAAGAAAGGAAGAATAAATTTAACGTATTTTTGTCCAAGAAGTTAGTTAGGAACTAATTTGAAAGTATGGCATCTTTCTCTCTATACATTACTTATTACTTTTGCTTTGTAAATATTCCTGCAGAAATTACTGTTTTAGATGCATCTAGGCCTATCCTTATTATGCATATTCTGGAGTTGTATTCATTTTTCCTACTTAAACTGAAATTAAAACTGTAATTCCTGAAAACACTTATTTTTGTACATTACAAATGTGAAATTATTAATGTTAAATTAGTACTGTCATTGGTGATGAATGATGTAATTTAACTTCACAAATATTAAAGTACAAATAAATATGCTGAAAGTCAGGAAGGAGAGATTCCTTCTAAACTAATAAACAATCGCTTCAGATGAATAGCAATGACTGGACGATATGGTTGCGATGAACATGAACTGTTTTTAACACAAATACTCAACTAATTCGGCACAAATGTATCAAATTATAACTTCAATAAAATGACGTTTCGAAATTCGACAGTTAAAATTTCATTCTCAAATTACTAAAAAAAAAAAAAAAAAAAAAAAATTAAATAAAAATAAATGGAAATCCCCCCCTACTTTAAAAGGGTTAATACGTCCTCCCTTATCGAGAGTCGTCAGTCAAACTGACGACTGTTTTTGTTAATAATAAACTGTTTTTGTTAATAATGATGAAGATGGATTCGATAGAACGTTTAGGACTTATATGAAGAAGTAGGATCGAGATATTTCCCAAGGAGAAATATTCTTAAGTGAATTTCATCTATGCTCCCAAATGTCAAGCTTGAAATTAATTACGAAACCAATCTCATGTTTTAAGTGCAGATATTAACATATCCTTAGTACTTTCTGGATCCGATCATGCGTTAAGGTTATAATGTTAGGACTATACTTGTTTGGAACGGATGCACAGCATACTGGTTGGGGTCATAGTAAAAGATTTATAATGTGTGTATCCAG
>JAFIDM010043074.1:0-10834 GCA_023159025.1 Thereuonema tuberculata
GAAGTAAAAACGAATATAGTACATTCGTGCTACACTTGGTTATGGTGCCGTAATTAATAATTAATAATCATACAATTATGCCTCATTTCTCTTTAGGTAATATATTTGTTTTCATGCTAAAACAAAAGTGACCTTCAGCATCTTTATTTCAGCATAAAAATTCATTTAAACTCAAAATTTAATTATGTTTTTACTAATTCATTTCAAACATTTATTGCAATTTCTTCTTTAAACTCTTATAAGCACTTAAAACATTTTTTGATCCAAAAAGCGTCATTTAATTTAAACCTATTGTCCCTTTTCTCCCCAAGAGTTTAACATTATTCCGGTCACATGTATAATTGGTTTGTCCAATCGATGTTCTAAGTAACCTGATTTGATGCCGTTGTGATGTTCAAATACTGTTTTGAACTATTAAGAGTTTTATTAATAATTTTGGAACATATTGATATCATTCTTTTAGCAACAGGACCTTAATTGATAGAACATTATTCGATTGACACATTTGTTGTATGTTGTTTTTAGTACGACAAATTATTTTAAATATTATTTTCAGCCAGTTCATTCCGATTTTGTTACAGCTATGTGTCCATAATACAGTAACATTTTCTTTTTTATTTAATTACTATAGGTATTGTTCTTCCCTTCCTAGAATGTAATGCCGCATTCACATTTTGCTATTTAGATTTCAATTCAATTTCACAAAAATTTGTTTCCAAAGTTTAACATCTTAATCACATCATAGGTGATAAATGAAACGATATATCTGTGGCTGTATAATGGATATCCTTCTTCCTTGATTGGAAGGGTTATTTTTAATTTGGAGCAGTGACTGACATTGTATCAAATATTATAGAAATCCGTTGAGAAAATTTCCGATAAAGATTACTGGGTCCTTTTGAAGTGTGGGTGAAACGGAGACGAAAAGCGTTACAGTGAGAAGCATTGATGGTGGTAAGAAGTGTCATATCTGCGCCAAGATAAGGCAAAGACGTCAGTAATTGTTTGATATAAAAGATTGAAAGTTTGAATATCCTTATTTGCACTCTATACTCTTACAGATGAATTCTTTACTGTTAAATTATAAACTTTTTTAAAAGAGATTTAATTGTTCCCCTGGATATTGGCTGAAATGAGAAGAACAGTGAATGATGAAAAATGTGTTTCAGTATCAGCTGTTACATCTCGTCTTCGTCAGAATATCCTGAAACTTAAAAAAAAGTAGTTTACTTAGTAACTACAGAAGCTGAAATTGTAATAATAGAATCTGTATTAAGTTATGAATTTTTTAGTGATTTAATCACTAAATACAGGATAACTGCTATATTGTAGTTGAATCTTGGAGTTTATAAATCCATAATATCGCTTAATAATATAATAATTCCATAATATCGAATCCATAGTATTAGACTGCTAGGTTCTTCTGAAAAATAGGAATTAATTAAAAACTTGCTTTTAAAATAAGAATTACTTTCTAACCGGATTCTTTTCCTCTGAAGTCATACTGTTTAAGCAATATCCAAGTGGGTTTAGTTGAAAAATACCACTCTGCCGGTTATTAATGTCTTCCTAGTAAACAATTTTGATTTGTGTAAAAATTACCTTCCTAAATTATTACAATGAAAAACGCACGGCGAGATTAAAATACAAACAATTAAATTAAAACCATAATATTCCGGCAAATCGTCCTCAGACCCACTGGAGAAGGCAAACCCATAATAAAAGTTACATCACCACGCTGAAACCATCAAAATAGAATTTATGCTCAGTGAAAATTATTTATTAATTACTTATTTAATAAGTATTCGTTGATAAAAACCATTTAAAAAACAGATGACAGGTTAAAGAGAAAAGAAAAACTAACTTTTTAATTACTATGTGTATAACTAAAATTGTGGTAATTAAAAAAAGTTATACACATTGTAAGACACATTAAAATATATTTTAAAAGGCTAAAATTACAACATGTTTCAGCGCCGTACGTGGACTTCTTCGGGCAATACAATTAAAATTGAAATACATTGGCTTTTTATATAAGAAACAGAAGAAACCACATATTCAAATTAGATTCGAGAATATTGATTTGCGGAAAATGAAGATAAATCTATCCGATAAAGGTGGGTGACAGCATGTAGTAGTAGGCGCACATCTAGACCGTTCCATCGTGAATTGAGGGTCACATTTCTGGTCTTGATTTACTTATAAGGATAAGGAACTTGAACTCTAAACAGAAACTTGAAAAACTTCAAGGCAAAATCTAAAACGAAAAAAAGAAGAAAAAAGAAAAACACAAATAATAATAAAGATTAATTAAAACATTTTAAAGTTGCGATCAGGCCCAGAGGACCGCGCAATGCTGCTGGAGGGTAGGCTCCAGAGATCAGAACCTACGGGACAAAGTTGAGGACGGGGGGTCGGCCCGTCGCTCGCCCGCCTTTAACTCCCGGGAAAGAAACCCGGTACCCATTCTATAGAGGGCTGGGTAGACCCTAGGGCCCGTTTGGAGGAGAAAGAAGCGTGGAAAAATTCCCGTCCTCCGCCGAGGCCGGGAATCGAACCCACCACCTCCAACCCGCATCCAAGCGCCCTTACCCACTCGACTACCGGGCCCACAATTAAAACATTACAACACCGTAATCAAACCAGAAAGCCTATATGCATCGGAATGTCTCTCAATGAACATAACTAAACATCTAAATCAACTTGGAAAGAAGGAAAGGAAAATAATACGAAAAATTCTTGGACCTAACAATGAAAACGAAATATATAAACTAAAAAGCAACAAAGAAATCTAAGATAGGATTAAGGGAATTGTGATGACAATGAGGAAGAAAAGCGTAACATGATATGGACACCTAAAGAGAAAGGAAGATAAAAGAATGACTAAACAACTATTTAACTATTTTGACAAGAACCCCAAGACACAGATAATCTGGTTCAAAGAAGTCAAGGCTGACCTAGAAGAAATGAAAATAACCAAAGAGGAAGTAGAAGATAGAGGAAAATTCAGATCAAAGGTTAAGGGCTTCAAGGGTTTTCATGTGAGATCGATGAAGATGACAGGCGGTGTCTGGACGGAAGAGAGACGGGAGCAGCAGAGGGAAAGGATGAAAGAATATTGGAAGTAGAGAAAGAAGAAGGAGAAGAGGAAATCATAAACAGCTATTTCACGTGGTCCCTTAATTGGCCAAAATCGAAAGAATAATACAAAAGGATTGATTTTGGGAAGGGGTGGAAATGTTAATTACCTCTGGGTTTGGTAATTTCATATGGAGCTTTAATTAAACTTAAATATTTTCGTTATATCAGAGAGGGTTCGAGAGATAGCTGAATATGGAATACGGAATTACCAAAGCCACAAGTAATTACATTTCCACCAATTTCCAGAGACATTTTGTTTATTTTTTTTTAAATATATAAGAGATTATTAAATTATTTATTTTTCTTATCTTATATTTATTTTAAAACTATAACTCAATATTTCAGATTGTGATCTTTTTAATTTTAATTTTTAAATATATGAACTAAGTATTATATTTAGGTTTTTTTTTTGTAAGTAATAAAGAAACCAACAGTCTTTTTTATTTAGTTCTTTTTTTCGTAATTAATTTTTTGTTTTTAGATTTATGTAATTTGGTTGTGGGTTGTTTTTATTAAAAAAGAGCAAAGTCTTGAAATATTCTTTTTTTTATTTTCTAAACTGTTTCTGGATTTTGCCGTTAATGACGAGAGGATAAATTTGGTCATATCTTCACAGAAACACTGATCTGATCTGAGAATTTGCTGTTTCGGAAGGATTTTTTTATTTGTCGCGTAATTTACGCATCCCTATTTCAAAATGATTTTTTCCCCCAAAAAAATGTGATGAAGATATGATGTCAACGCAGCATCCGATATATACGTTTTTCCATTCGACAGCCCTATCCAGCATTTCATAGGCCCAAACAATTCAATATTTTAAATTAATTTCATTGGTTTGTCTTTTTTTCGTAGAAGCATATATTTCTTTCGTAATTGTCTGTCGATAAAGCCTTGTCACAACTGCAAAACCGGTCCTTAGTGTATATTTTTTAATATGTTAAAAACTTTTTAACTTCGAATTTGTGTGTTGGTGTCAACTTTGTATGTTTAAAGGCAAACGTTAGAATTTTAAAAAGAAATTATATTTACGAATAAAAAATAAAAATAAAATGAAATGAAAGAAAAAAATAATGAATAAAGTAAAATTTGAGAAGGAAAAAAACTACTTTTTACAAATCACAGGTCTATTTATAGGCCTCATGGAAGTTCAGCATTACTTGTGGAACTCACAATGTTATATGTCCTCATAATAATCTTCAATCAAACAAATAAAACTAGGCATTAAAGACATGTTTCTTATGATTTCGACGGACATTAAATTTGATATTGAAATCGAACATAATAATGTCATATCCTTCTAGGATTTAAAAATTAGAAGACCCGATTCTCATATCATCATATCCGTACACAGGAAACCAGCGGCCACAAATATCAACTAAAACTTCAACTCTTATTTGCCCAGATCTTATAAAGTTAATATTATTTTAATTTTTGTACACGATGAATTACGCCTATCTTCTTCTGAAAAACCTTTTTAATAATGAATTTATCACTATACGTTCCCTTTTGTTGCAAAACTATTATCCCAGTTTTTTTATAAATTATCACTTCAAAGCATAATTTACAGAATTTATAATAATGATCGTCCGCCACCAAACATTCTATGATTATGTTACAATTCCTTACCAGCACAAAATTTATTCAAAATTAGTAATTCCTATTAAGAGACTCCCCACTATGGCTGTACCGGTTTGATGTACCGGTGGGGCTTGCGTGTACTAATGAAGTTGAAAGCTATGCTGTCGGCAGAGTACTCTGCCAGCAGGGCCACCCATGGCAGACAGGTTTCAATGGAGGTGCCAGACTAAGTGTACAGCCCAACGTCGGCAGCAAGGCGTTGGTGTGTTGGAGGCGGAGGATCATTTTCGTTTGACAACGGCTCCGGCACTAAGTCAGTGTGATGCCCTTAAAGGTGTTACACATTGCGCAGAAGAAAGGCCTGGCAATCTACTTCTGTATTATGCCAAGAAAACTTGATGGAACGTACAACTAGGGAAATCCGATATAGTGCTGGAAGATGTGCCCCTGGGTCGGAAGGCACTCATCAAGCTACTGGGGAAGAGCATTTGGTTGACTTGAGTATGATCAATACTTGTGATGCGTCAGGAATAAAGTCGCAAGGTCCTCTTGGTGCTGATGTTGTTTGGTCGAAAGGGAAGATCAAAAGCTGTAAAGACTTTATTACACTAGGGCCTTGGAACGTGCGAACCATGAATCAAGGCAAACTCGACATTGTCAAATCCGAAATGGAAAGAATTGGACTTGACCTTCTTGGAATTAGTGAATTGAGATGGACTCAATCTGGACATTTCCAGTCGAATGGGCATTGGGTCTACTACTCCGGTAATGACCACATTCGTAGAAATGGTGTGGCTTTCATTCTTAATAGGAAACTAGCTGACACGGTTTTGAGCTACAATGCCGTCAGTGACAGGATCATCACAATACGGCTGCAAGGGTCGCCTATCAATGTGACACTCATGCAGGTCTACTCTCCAACAACGGATGCGGCAGAGGAAGATATTGAACTTTTTTATGATCAGATTCAGGAGCAGGTCGATCGAACCCCTCCACAAGACATATTCATTGTCATGGGAGACTTCAATGCCAAGGTGGGATGCGGCAAAGTGGGAACAATAGTTGGCAACTTCGGACTAGGCGAACAGAATAAAGCTGGTGAAAGACTTATCGATTTTTGCGCTTCAAATCAACTGTCAATCATGAACACTTTCTTCCAGAACCATAAAAGAAGACTGTACACTTGGACTTCACCTGACGGCATGTATAAGAACCAGATCGACTATATTTGTGTCTCCCGAAGATGGAGATCTTCAATTGCCACTGTTAAGACAAGACCAGGAGCGGATTGTGGATCAGATCATGAACTATTGATATCTAAGATTAGAGTAAGGCTTCGAAAACAACGTAAACAACTGGTGTCACCGAAGTTTGACTTGACTAATATTCCAGAAGTCTTTTGGCAACGTCTACATAATCGTTTCTCACTATTGGACACTGATGAAAAAGAGCCTGATGAACTGTGGACACAAATTAAGACTGTCATTATTGATGAAGCCGAAATGTCCATAAATAAAAGACAGAAAAGATCAGCGCAACCATGGGTAACTGGAGACACTTGGAAGATCATAGAGGAGAGGCGGATGGAGAAGGCCAAAGGCAATAAGCAAGCTGCATTTGACATCACGAAGAGACTAAAGAGATCTGTGCGCAACGACAAGGAACTTTATTACCAGAAGATTTGTACAGATATCGAGGGTGAACACATGAATTGTAAAACTAGTCAAGCATACCTAAAGATCAAAGAGATTCGTCGTAAATTTCAACCAAGGGTGGGAATATTAAAAGATGCCAGTGGTATTAGGCTGACTGAGCCAAAAATGATAAAAAATAGATGGAAGGAATACACAGAACAGCTCTATAAGAACGACGATGCAGAGTCGGGAAAAATACATGTTGACTACGACAAGGAACCGAACATTCTGAAAGATGAAGTGGTCGCAGCAATAAATCTTCTGCCAAACAATAAGGCTCCTGGATGTGACAATATCCCAATCGAATTGATAAGGCAATCTGACGCAGCGATTGATATTATTACACATTTATGCCAACAAATCTGTAAAACGTGTATATGGCCCAAAGATTGGACGAGATCTGTGTTTATTCCCATCTTGAAGAAAGGAGATAATACAGATTGTGGAAACTATCGAACGATTGCACTCATATCTCACGCCAGCAAGATTATGTTAAAAATTATCCAAAGGAGACTACAGCCTTCTTAGATAGGCAGTTGTCTGAAGAACAAGCAGGTTTCCGGAAAGGCAGAGGAACGCGAGACATCATAGCAGACACGAGATGGATATTGGAGAAGGCTAAAGAGTTTCAAAAGGACGTCTTTTTGTGTTTTATTGACTACAGCAAGGCCTTTGACTGTGTAAGTCATACTAAGTTTTGGGAAACATTGGAGAGTATGGGTGTACCGGGCCACTTGATTTGCCTGATAAAGAATTTGTATAAGGATCAAGAAGCAACAGTCCGTACAGAGTACGGCGATACAGAATGCTTCAAAGTTGGAAAAGGTGTTAGACAAGGCTGTATCCTTTCACCATTCCTGTTTAATCGCAGAAGCCATTTTTAGAAGCTACGCAGAAGCCATTTTTAATAAAGCTGGACTTGCTGATAAAGAAGGAATAAAAATTGGAGGAAGAGTCATCAACAATCTGCGATATGCTGATGACACCACGTTAATATCAACTAGTTTGGAAGGAATGAAAGATCTTTTGGGATGTGTCCAACGAGAAAGCGCTAATATGGGACTCTTGATCAACACCAAAAAGACAAAGATTCTGACTACGTCCGTGTACCCCGGAAACATTATGGATTTGGATGGATTTCAAATGGAGGTGGTAAAGGACTTCAACTTACTCGGCAGTATGATCACCTCCGAGGCAACTACATCACCGGAGATCAGGAGAAGAATAGCTTTGTCAAAGTCAACGATGAAGTCACTGGATAGAGTTTTTAAGTCAAAAAACATCTCTCTAACGACCAAGAAAAGACTTGTACAGAGTCTGGTCTTTTCTGTGTTCATCTATGGATGTGAAAGTTGGACAACAAAGATACGAGACAAAAGACAGATTGATGCCTTGGAGATGTGGTGCTGGAGAAGAATGTTATCGATACCATGGACAGCTCGAAGAACGAACAAATCAATTTTGGATGAAATCAAACCGGACATCTCGCTCGGTTCTAGGATCACCAAATTACGTCTTGCCTACTTTGGACATATTATTAGACGTGATAGATCTTTAGAGAAGGACATTATGTTGGGAAAAACAGAAGGCTCTAGACGAAGAATAAGACCAGCAACCAGATGGCTTGACACTATTACAACTACGACAGAAATGACCCTGGCCGATCTTTGTGAACTTGCACGTAATCGTTCTTCCTATAGATCGTTCATCCATCAGGTCGCCAAGGCTCGGAATCGAGTGAAAGGCCGTGATTGATTGATTGATTGATTGATTAAGAGACTACAATATTCGAGTTGCAGATTCAGCCACTAACCGCATTAATTCATTTCTTCACAGATTATTTTTTCCCAAAGAAGATGCAAGGAATCAGTGAATATCTCAACTAATACCAACTGTTATAATGAAAATATTTCTATTTTATCCATCAACAAATAGTGTCTTGAGAAACAATGCAATACTTGAATAAAAAAGAAAAAAGAACAACATGAAGGAAGAGAAGAATTAATAAAATCATTTTTTTTAAAAGGGTGAGATTTTATAAATTTCTCACCCTTTAATTTATTATTAAAGGTTTATTATTTAAGATTTAATAAAATTATTATTAAGGATTTTATTAATTTATTAGCCATTCCCATGCCTACCTATATCATTTTTTTTTCTTCCTCGAATTTTACTTTATTTCCTTCCTTTCTCAAATTTGGCCAATTCGGGACCACGAAACTTGCCCAACCTCACAATGAGAGGACGAAACAAGTGAAAATCAAGAAGGGGGGACGAGATTTACATCCCATCCAAGATAACCCTCAGATAATAAGAAATTTTACTTTATTTATGCTTGTTTCTTTGTATTTGGTTTTCATTTTATTTATTTTTTTATTTATAAATATGTTTTTTCTTTTATTTATTTTTGTTTTTTCTTTATTTTTTTCCTTTCTTTTTAGATCTTGCCTTGAAGATACTCAAGTTCCTGTTTAGAGTTCAAGTTCCTCTTACCTTTGCAAGTAGATCGAGTCCAGAAACCAAACCCTCAATTCACGATGCAACGGTCTAGATGTTCGCCTACTACTACATGCTGTCATCCACCATTATCGGGTGGATTTTTCTTCCTTTTCCGCAAATCAACATTCTCGAATCTAATTTGAATATGTGGTTTCTTCTGCTTTTATATAAAAAAGCCAATTTATTTCAATTTTAATTGTGTTGCCTGAAGACGTCCACGTACGGCGCTGAAACATGTTGTAATTTTAATCTTTTTAAATATATTTTAATATGTCTTACAATATGTGTAATCTTTTTTATTACTACAATTTTAGCAACACAGATATTATAGATAAAAAGTTAGTTTTCTTTTCTGTTCAACCTGTCATTTGTTTTTAGAATGGTTTTTGCCAACGAATGATTAATTAGTTGTTAATAAATAATTTTCGGTCAGCACAAACCGAATTGTTGAGGGTTCGGGCGTGGTGACGGAACTTTTATAATCGGTTGCTTAGCTTTCCTTCTCCAGTGCGTCTCTGGACGATTGCCGAAATGTTAGGGTTTTTTAAATTATTTGTATTGTAGTTTAAACTATCAGCACCGATATCACGGATATAATTAACATCAGCATACCTAATAGGACTGGTAAACATTAAAAAAAAAACTCTATGTGTGTTTTTCATTGTAATAATTTAAGTCGTTATTTTTACAAAAATAAAAATTGTTTACTGGAAAAACATTAATAACCGGTAGAGTGGGTTTATTCAACTAAACACACTTGGATATCTCTTCAACAGTGTGACTTCAGAGGAGAACAATCTGGTTAGAAAGTAATTCTTATTTTCCTCTGGTGTATAAAAACTAGCTGAAAATAAAAGAAATCCTTATATATTATTTCTCAAAGGTGTATTTTTGTCGGAACGCCATATTTCCTTTAATACTTCATCAAAATCAATGATTGAGACATCATTTTAAAGATTACGTTTCCCGCTACTGACGAAAAATAAACAAATTGTTTAAAATTAATGCTTTCGTTAAAAAACTTTATTTTAAAAACCTTTTTATAAAAATGGAGACACGCTTTAACAGAAGCGACTTATTTTTCGAAGCCGAAACAAATAATAAACAAATTTCAAATAATACTACAGCGTCGTAATTCAAATATATCCTTTTTTGAATAAAAATGCATTTTAAAATGATTTTTCATCGTTTATTTAATAACAACAGATAAAAAAAAAAAAAGATTTATATTTTAATAAAAATTACGATTTATTACAATAAAAAAACATAAAAATTTGTCAATTTCTCATATATTATTTTTTAAAGTTTTTTTTTTTTATTTATTTCCCATAATACTTCATCAAAATCAAATGATTGAGATATCATTTTGAAGATTACGTTCACCGCTAATGACAAAAATTAAACAAATTCTTTAAAATTAATGGTTTCGTTAAAAAACTTTATTTAAAATTCTTTTTATAAAAATGTAGAAGGCAATCTGTTCATTTATTTATTTCCACATTACCATTCGGTGTCTGAATTATGCGAATTATTCCAATATACCATGTAAATATTCCAGTATACTAATATACCGTATTATTTCAATATACCATACGAAATATTCGTAAGGGTCAACCTTTTTATAAAAATGGAAAAGGCGCCAGCTATTAACAATGTGTTTACCTAACATGTACGACAGCTGTTGGATTTGTTTATTATTTCTCAAAGGTGTTTTTTTTGTTGCGAAATACTCGCACGGGTCAACTAGTATACAATAATCGTGAAAGTTGATATCCAATGGACGTTTGGATATCAATATTTAGATACGAAGCATCATAAGTTAAAATACTTTTAAATCATAAAAACAAAACAAAAGCAGCACAATGAATAATAACATGCCTTTCTGGTTACTTAAAGTTACTTAAAGGGAATCCGAAACGATC
>JAFIDM010043267.1:0-10437 GCA_023159025.1 Thereuonema tuberculata
AAATGGAAGTACCTCTTCTTATTGTATCACTATTTAGCTGTAATGTCGCATTGTTAGATTTGACTTTGTGTAAGCTGCGTCCTCTTGAATTCCAGAAAAGTGTAGTGGTCGGACAAAACGGGGTAGACGCTAGGTCCCGAAGAAGGCCCGAGGCACGGGGCCGAAATATCCAGATAATATCTCATCCCGGAGTGAGGAAATCCCTTAAAAAAGGACCTATATAGTATCATGTCTCACTCCTCCTTCAGAACCAAACCATGTTATAAATATTTTACATTTTCAAAAAATTAATAAATATAAATATTTGATGCGATTTCCTTATTGAGACCTTATCTTATTACATTAATGTCCCTGTTCCCATAGTTCTTGCACTGACAAACACATATTGTGAGTTACAATTAGCGTTTATAGCCATACAAGTCAATTTACTATTGATTTCAATGGCAACCCCATTTTATCAAACCGGTTGGACAAAACGGGGCAAAGTGACTGTTTTCGGAAAATGCAATTTTTCTGAAAAAAAAAAAGGAGTTATCAAATTTTTAACTTCCCGACCTTGTGTTAGAAAGATATAAGATTGAATATAGCATAAAAACATATGTCTCACTTCTTTTATTTACCAACTGGAATGCGTCAAACGCTAGGTACCCCATTTTGTCCAACTTTCCCTTACTTCAGTGAAAAGCCTTCAAAAGCCTATATCAAAAGAAACAGCCTCCTTTGAAGTGTCACATGATTTTTTTTTTTTTTTAAGTACCTTCAATTAAATTTTCTTCAAGTAAAGGATGAGCCCAAGTTATGTACTAAATGACATCCTACTATAGCTGTTTCACGCTAATATGGCGATCATCAGCTAAGAAAATTCATCAGTAAACAATCAGGTCTAAAAAAATCATAGCGGCCGCGTGTGGCGTGCACATGAATTTTCTCGCGATTTTTATAGTTGATTTTAGCTTTTCAGGCCCCACATTGATTCCGACGTTATTTCATACAGGCCCGTGTACCGAGACATGATGACTGCGTCTAACTGATGGTCGCCATATTAGAGTGAAACAGCTGTACTAGGATATCATTTAGTAAACAACATTGTCTCATCCTTTATTAATAAGGACTTGCGCAATCTGATATTTTACGCGCTAAAAAAATTCGCAGCTGCCATGTACAGCATGCAGAGGAATTTTGGCCAGTTATACTTTTGCCGAGTATTTTATTGTTTATTTTAGCTTTTCAGGCTCCACATTGATTCCGATGTTAAATTTTCTTCTTTTGAAAGGCACTCTTTATCATTTCAGTCAAGCTCCTATGATCCTTTGCGAATTGGAGTGTTCCTCATCAAATTCTGAGATATTTCTTTAAAAAGTAAATTCTGGTAGGTTCTTATGATTGGAATAAACGTATTTCAGTGTAGTTATTTTGCTTACATTCGGGAGATATATTTCTGAAAGTTTCTGCTAATTTAACGGCCTTCTGTTAAATGAAATGATTAAGAAAAAAATGGCGCCTACTGCTTCACTTCAAAGTCACTTTGCTTCCTACAATGTCAACAGTTCGCAAACGTCTGATTGGCCAAAGAGTTTCAAAACACACTTGAAGGTCATTTGATAACTCCTTTCAAAAATCAGAAGGCTTTCGAATTGAAATGTACTTAAGAATCTTTAACCCAAAAGCTTTTCAATGAAGTACTTTTAACAATGCTATCTGACTAAATTGAAGAAACTTTAAATAAAGAGAACGTTGTATCTAATTTTCTTGAAATTTTGATTTCCCAGCAGCTTTTATTACAGAATGATTATTATTTAAATAAATAAGTAAATTTCGCAAGAAGGCACCAAAGGTAAACAAAAGATTTCGCCTGTGAGCTATCAACAGTGGGAGTGTGAGACGGCCGTTTCGTCCTCTTTATGGACTCATCAGTCACACAAGCTCCTCGTGGAAAGCTCAGATCGCGAAACCAAGGAAGGGAATCCACCCACGCACCTGCCAGTGATTTCCTAATAAAATTAAATTAAAATAAAAGAAAAAGCTCCAATTCCTAGCCTGGAAATCCATCAAGCACAAAGAAGGCACCAAGAAGGTGCTATTGTAATTTATGTGGCTTGCCATTAGCCTTGCTTTCTTCAATTTCCTCTGTGCTTGATGGATTCGCAAGCCAGGAATTTGGAGCTTTCTCTTTTTCGTTTTGCTTTTATTTTATTGGGAACTCACTGGCGGGTGCATAGAATTCCTTACTTGGTTTCGCGATCTCAGCTTTCGGTAGAGGGTTTGTGTGGCTGATAACCCCATAAAGAGGACGAAACGGCCGTTTCACAATATTTTGTTTATCTTTGGTGCTTTCTTGGTTTATCGCTAACTTTACTTATTTATTAAATGTATATATTTAATATATAATTATATATAATATATAAAGTTTGTCGTCTGTAAATTGGCAGTCATTTTAGAATATCTGCCTGAGGTAACCCATTTCATGAAATGCTGAAAACCGCTGTTATTGCGTCTGTACAAACACCTTAAATTAATTCAGCAGCAATGAATCAAAACTACTAAATATTCAGGAAACCGCATCCAACCATTGACGGTTGATGGCGAATTTTATTGTCCAATTTCATCTTTAAAGCATAATCGGGAAAGAGCGGAGATCAAAGCAATAAGAAAAAAAGAAAGAAAAAAAAAATCGTCCTATTCTAAGTGAAAAAAATCATCCATTATCAAAACCTAAGCTCCGGGATAACGAAAAATTGATGAAAGATTTAAAATGGAAGAAATGATTATAAAAGTAATTTATTTTATCAAAAGTACATATCAGTAGACCAACTGCAAAATTTCAGTTAAATTACTTTTTATTGAAAATCGAATTTAAATGAAACCGAACGAATTCGTTAATTACAGCGAAAAGAGAATATGTAATATTTTTTTATTTAAATAATACAAGGGATATTTTCACTGAACTACACTGTTAAACATTTAACAAAAAATTAAAACATTAAACAAGAATGCATGTACACTGTTAAACAATGCAGCTGTGTCTTGTATGCAATGTGAAAAGCGCTTATAGTTATCAAGTCGTTTTCCTAATTTCTCAAAAAAAGGCATCGTAAATAATTATCGAGATTAAATTGTTGAATTGTAATTGCCAGAATGGTCGAAATGGACATCAATTACACAGGCCTGCAAAGATTTTCCATTAAGAATAATTGTATGTGATGTAAGTTACGTCTAAGGTCCTGTTGTTGCATAACACGTACAGATTTTTCAAAATTCCGCGTTTTGTTTATATTTAAAGCGCTCTAATTTCACTAATAAGGTTTGTATGTAAGTAAGTAAATATTCAAGATGAAAGATTTTGTCTTTATTTCCACAGTTAGGAATATGTAATTGTTTAAAATGCAGTTCGCGCATGCTCAGTTCCAATAAAAGTCATTCCGCCAAGAGCTCGTTCTTTTGTTTAAGTCGGAATCCATTTTTCTGTAGAAGCATACGACGTGCACTTGAAGGTGATAGTGAGTTACCGTTTATGCTCCAATAGAGCCGCCCCCCCCCCCGGCGTTTATTTGCAAAACTAGCCTCGGCTCCCGGCGCTTAATAGAGACCGGCTGCTATTAGAGGCTGGCCATTATTAACAAAAAGCTTCAGAACGCAATATTTGTACACATAAATACCGGCTAATATTACAAATAGCTACTTTATTTTCGCTTTCTGCTTGCACCTTTGTCCACTTTCACAGACACAAGATTATCATATTGTTTCTTCCACTTTCTGATTCTTTTCGGATCACCACCTTAATGACGAGCGGCCGCCTCACCGGAAATTTCTTTCGCATATTCCACCATAATCTTAAAGGCAATGTATCGTAAGGTATTATGCACGACTATAAAGATTCGGACGCTTACACTGGTACCGGTAGGCAAATATCAAAGACCCGGAAATATCAAAGACTATTAGAGACCGGCTACTATTTGGCCGTGTCCACTCTGCAGCCCGGCGCTTATTAGAGACCGGCCACAATAAGAGCCTCGGCGTTATTGGAGCATACACGGTAATAATATCTGTTTGTTATTAAAATGGCAAACTTCAGTGGTGTTCGTAGGCGAGACTGTGTTAAAAATCTAAACTCTTTGTTATATAGGTTGGGTCTTACACGCTAAATCTTTCTTGAGTCAAGCAAAAGAAGTCTGAAAAGTGTTCTTCTGCATAATGGGAATGAACTTGCCCCAGTGCCAATCGCCCATTCAACATACCTTCGTGAAAATTACCACAATTTACACATTGTTTCGCAAAAACTGAAATACAATGAGCGCAAATGGTATGTGTGCTCTGATCTAAAGTGTGCGGTATCTTACTGAGGCAACAATCAGGATATATATAGTTTCCTTGCTTCCTCTGATAATGAGATAGTACAGCCAAGGATAGGCATTGGTCAGAAAAGTTTCTGCCAGGAAAGTTAAACATAGTAAATCCTCTGTTAATTGACAAACATAACGTGTTATTACCCCATTACATATAAAGCTGGGAATAATGAAGCAGTTTATTAAAAGTTTGGATAGAAGTAGTTCCAGTGCCTTTAGTTGGAAATTTCAGGGCTTTCTGATGCAAAATTAAAGGAAGCTGTTTTTGACGGCCCCCAGATTCGGAAGATTTTGCTAGATCCTGCATTCACAAGGACTATGGACGAAAAACAGCTTCAGTCATGGGAATCGTTCAAGGATGTTGCAGTTAGTTCCTGGATGATGTTAAAGATAAACAATAACAACAAATTATCAAAACCACGCTGGGCAACTTCCACAAACTCGGCTGTACAACAAAATTACACTTCTTTCGTTGTCATCTCGACTTTTTCCCAAAGAATTTAAGGACACTCAGTGAGGAACAGGGAGAACGGTTGCATCAAGATATAAAAGATGGAACGATAACAGGGGCAATGGAACGTCTCCATGATGGCTGACTACTGTTGGTGTCTAGTAAGATAACCATCATCCAGAAAAAAAATGCAAATCAAATCAGCGCTCATTCACATCAAAGCGGAGAAAACAGCGTCCCTGCAGTGAGTTTTTTTCTTAAGAACATAACTATTCACTTTTTAAGTATTGTTTTTGCATTTTCATTGCAAGTAGATCCTATTTTATCCATTGTTTTACATTTTATACACTATGGTTAATTTTATTAAAGACACTACTTGATGAAAAATTTTATTTGAAAATTGCAAAAAAACTGTATGTGCTGGGTAAAAAAAGGTTTGCATATTTGAATTCACCACACCTGAATTACGTTTTTTTACCTCTTTAACCTTTTGTTGAAGAAAAAGGTTTTCGCAGGCCTGTGTTCTCAGCCAAAAGTAGTTCAAATGAAACCATGGCTTCCATCAGTGTTGATGTTACGTAATTTGGAGTGAAGAGACAAAGAAGAGATCAGATGCAATCAATCAATTTGAAGCTGACTCTTCCTGACCTCGACATTGGATTCCATCTGAGGGAAAAATAAAAAGCCGTATCTTTCAAAGGAACGCACTTGGGAATTCAGTGTCGCATCTGCATGTGATTTTGTTTTTCTTCTTTCACATTTCGAATTCGCTCCAAATGCAGACGCGATAATATTTAAGCAACAGTTCCGTTTCGAAATGGGTTCCTGCTCAACAGGAAACAAGAAATTTAAGCAGTTGAAAATTACAAAATGTATTTAATTAAAGTGAAGTGTCTTAGGACCGACTCCTATAAAAATTTCATAATTAATTCCAAAACAACAAGGGCTATCGGGAAATCTTTCTTGGCATATAATTAAGACCTATTTAACGTTAAAAAAAAGGATTTGACTAAGAATTTACGGCAACGAAAAACCTTTAATGTCAGGTTATAATTATAGAATTAGCTGATCGATGTCAGTGATTTTTTTTGGATTTTTTTTAAGTAACAATATTTTTTAAAAAAAATTACACAAAACTGAAAATATTCTGGAATAATATCCGAAATACCCGTTAGTTTTGCATAGCATTGCTACTTCGTATGTGCCAGCAAGACCCAGATCCCACTTAACATTATTCTTATTCTTGTTATTATTACTAGGAATAAGCTTAGGAATCCATCATTGTTCACATTTCAAGCATCCTACTCCCGGTAGCAGAAATCCTGCAGCACGGCAGAGAGCGCTGCAGATTTATCTTGAAGCTTGCAGATTAATTTACCAACTTATAACTTACAAACACTGAAAAAAAAAATCGGACAGAAAACGGAAAAAATGCGACCGGGGAAAAAAAAAATTCCTCCATTTTTAGATGATTGTATTTTTCTTTTAGAATAGTTGAGCATTTTATTTACTCTATGAGATGGCACCTTTCCGGGAACTTCCAGAACATTGGTTAGTTCGGGGACAGGCACTAGATGCTTGTCAACTGTGTTGCTAAATTGTTTTACTTATGTTTCGCTGGCATGTGCACGCACTAATCTCAGTGGTGAAATGTCTTTGCAGACCGAAAAAGTATCTTGTTTTTATTGTAATGAATCTATGTTGCTGAAAAATTTAAAAATACATTGTCTGCGGTTTCATTGTGTTTGAAAAGTAAAATATAAATCAATTTCAAATAAAAATGTAATATATTTTTTTCAAAATGTGACGAATTCTGATTCGGATGCACCGCAACTAGATGTTTCTGGCATTAATAAGCCTGTTTGTGATAAACAAAAGATTCCTGATGAACAGGTGGTTCTGAATGATAAAACTACACAAAAAATTTCGTCTAACTTGTAAGAGAGAGACTGAAGAAACTGAATTTCAAAAATTCAAGAAAAAAAGCAAAAATAATTAAAATGTCTGATAATGACATAAATAATGGACTTCTTGAACGGATTTTAAAGACTATGAAAAGTAAGTTATTTAGTTTATTTGCAGATGTAATTTGTGAGTTGCAGATAAATTTTGGCTTCTGAAATTGGTGATGCAGATTGATACAGAAAATTCTGCTACCGGGATCCTACCATTTAAAATCCGAAAATCATTCCTTGAAAGATACCCTTTTTTCATTTTAAAATCATAGCTTTTAGCGAGAGGGATATTTCTTATAAGATATTGGGAGAGGTGGGAACCAAAATAAACGTGTTCATGTTTTAGGCTGAACCATAATTTTAAGAAACATGCTGTTACACGTGATGCAACCAGTCAAACAAAGAATAACAATATTCAAGTGGAATCGTTCACATGTTCAGTCAATCTTTACTTTTAATCAGTTTAGTAATATTCTAGTAACAAAAAGAGTTTAGAATGACAGAAGGGTCTTTTTTTGTTTTTGGTAACATGTGGTATTACAGTAAGTACTAAAAACATACACGCTATAGAAAATTCGACAGCAAAAGAGAAGTCACTTTTTATTCTCAATAACGGAATAATGGAAGTGTGTTCGAATTGAATTGCTCAAGAACTGGATGAATGAAAACAATTTCGAACAAATCTTCCCTAATCCTTGAATTATTTGAACGTTTGCTTTTCTTTATTTCAAAAGGTCAAGATGGAATAATACGACGACTTGTGTTTTCATTTAAAATTACAGGATTGATCAATTTACTGCTTTCCATTTTACACCGAGCTGTGCATTAGGTCATTAGTTCCTGTCAAGAGCAAATATAGAAATGGACACGAACTGTAGACGCTTTTAGCTCAACTAACAAGATGAAACTCAACCATTTTCTTGGATATCATCTTAAAGGAATCCATTTGCAGTCTCTCAGGAGTTTAAACTTCGCCTTCAACGTCTTTTAAGATTTCTTTGTTTACAGTATTTCACAGTCGTTCTAAATTAGTTTCTCGGTGTATTTCCCCTTTAAACTGTTGTTTCCCAAACTGAAAGTTTTATAAATTTCCTTCAGCAATTTGGTGAAGGATATGAACATATCATTTTCAAATCAACAGGAGATATCGTTTACTAATTTAAAGTTGATAATAACTCAAGAATTCTATACAGAAAATAGAATTCGTGTGTGTAATAGACATGAGAAAGTAAATTTGGCCAACACACATATTTTTTCAACATTTTAATGTGTAACAAATTAAAAATTTACATATAGATACGTCAGGTTTCGTCCATCTTTAATATAGGACTTCAACGAGTGACTATACACACATAATTTAAATCGTATCAAGATAAATATATCTTAAGACACTGTAAATCAATCCCATTCATGACTATGTAATGTAATATCAAAAAGTTGTTTTCGAATATCTTCCTCTATTCCACGGAACATCTGTACAGAAAATTAAATTTAACGTCACGCTACTGTACAACGTATTATTCATAAAACATTCATGACAACATTTTCTCTTAATCTCTCAATAAATCTCGCTGCTCTTTCTACAAAAATTATTAAGTTGCGAAAATCGTAATTTCTCCCTCCCCGTTTTTCAATGTAGTCTACGTCCCAAACACATAAAATGTTTCAATTCTCTACTGAAGACTACAGATATTTATATCATTCTCAATTTCAGCTCCAAATCGATTACGATACCTTTGTCGTTTACCACCAGCCACTGTGAAGAATTTTAAAAAATGGTAAAAATTCGTTAAACTATATGAGATGCACTATATGAGATGCGTTGCAACATAAGACACTAATGAAGGATATTCTTTACATAAGTACGATTTATATACGTCGAGATTCGTCTTTCTTTATTTTATTATAAAAGGAACTGAACTGAAAGTAAGATGTTTCGAGGATATTTACGTCATTTTTAAAACTGATTTAGATTTTGTTACATGTATTTCCCTATGGAATTAAATTTTACATGAAGAGAAAAATATTTCAAATTCTAGATGCATTCCCATGTTAATGCATTCTCGGCTTTAATTAATAAGAATATTTCTTCATTATGTAAAATTAGGAGAAGAGGGGCGATGAAGCGACGAGAAAATTACCCTTGAGTATAAAAAGATACCAGTATTTTCTGCAGAGAAATAACGTGCAAATAGAATGGCACCTCTCTAGCCTCTTTTCAGTAGAATTCAAATACAGTGTTACCTCCGAATAACGGACAGTCACGGGACCGGGAGTTTAGTCCGTTATTGGGAGGTGTCCGCTATTCGGGAGGACTGTCATTTGTTTTCATTGTTTAGCTTATAGCATGTCATTTAATGAAAAATTACGTACAATCTTAATTAAATTTCTACAATTATCATTGCGATATGAGGGAATATGAACAATTCCAATTATTTACTATATTCCTTTTTAAATGAGTGCTAATCAGTTTGTCTTACTTAAAATAATGATAAAATTAATTACAGTATATAGAAAATTAATTTCTAGCCACCCATTTGATGCCTTAAACTTGTCCAATTCTAAAATTTGACCGACTTCTCTGGTTTTTTTCTTGAAGGAAAACAGCGCTTATAGGAATGTTCTTCATGCATCGCATTCATGTTAATGCAAAACAACACAACGATTGATGTTTAATCGCTTGCTTGGAAATGTAAAACTCGTCAGATAAAAATAAGCATCCTTTGTTATTACTACAATTTCTTTTAAAACTGTCCGTTATAATGAGGTTCTACTGTATATATTTCTTTCTGTAGAGTAAGTTCCCATTGCATTGTATTTTTCAATTTTTTATAAGTTTCTATAGATACCACATGGATTTGTTTACTTTGGACTTAAAATCGTTTTTTTGATCGAAGACAGATGTCACCCCAACTACAGTTTAACCAATCCTGATCGACAGCAGCACCGAGAACACGATCCAATGTATTCCCTCGTTGTTAAAGGGACTATTTATTTGATTCTTCCCTCACTGTCAAATGTGCATTGAAAAAAATCCTATTGTATTGCATGAAACGTCTGAGTAAAAATTGTCATACTACCAGAGTGGTGTGTCTTTTTTCCAGATTTGAGATGTCGAAGTTTTTGTTATGTATTTGTAGTTAAACCAATGACCTAAAAGTTCTTTGTGACAAAAGCTGTAAAAATCAACGTCAGGATAAAGTTTTGAAGACAAAAAAAAGTCAAAAAGTAGAAATTTCTATAGGCCGTCATTTTGAAACGGGCCGATTTGGTTTAGATACAAAATCATCCGGATCCTTAAGGGTATTTAGCACGTATTAAATTTTTAGCTCAAAATTTACGGCAGTTATCGATGTCACAACTTTGAGGCCCCCCCCCCTCCACTTCTAAGGCGTCCCCCTAAAAACCCATGAACCTATTTTGCTTTTTTCGTTACTGATTGGTAGTTAAACCAATGGGAATAAATCAATGGCATTACCTACAAGATCTAAAAAGTTCGTGGCAAAAGCTCTAAAAAACACCGTGAGTATAAAAGTTTTAAGATAGGAAAAATCGTCAAAAAGCTCTTCACTGAAACAGCTGTAAGAACTATCTGTATTATAAATCTCATTTATTTATTTTTTTTTAATTATTATTATGTGAAAAAAAAAATCAACCGCAGAAGTTGATCGCAGATTTGTTGCGATTC
>JAFIDM010043268.1:0-10437 GCA_023159025.1 Thereuonema tuberculata
CGAATAGTTTTCGAGAAAAACATCTTGTATTCAATGTTCTTGTGTTTGTAATATGTAACAGATATACCATGACTTTATAGTACTAGTAACATTAAATAAAAAAAAGAAAATGCAAAATATAATTTCGTAGTAGCAATTGAAATAAAACTTTTTAATTTTTACTTTGATTGGGAATGTTTTTTCAAAGTTCAAACTGAAGGTATCCCAAATTATATATTATATCGAAATTACAGGATTGTAATTTTTCGTCATGGATATAAGGTTAAAATCAGGTCGTTTCAGCCTAACCTGTAGGCTATTTTCAACTGTGCTGCCGGCTCGGATAACAAGCATTTAAATAGTTTTTTATGACCGCATTTGATAGTTCATGGTTAATTGTAGGGGGTGTTGGCTATGTGCCAAGACTCTCTCAATGTGAGTGAGAAAGTGATAGGGGCTTGGTTTATTATCTGAATATTGTCAAAGTTGGGGGTATGGGTTGTATTTATGCTGTGGAAATATAATATGGATTTAAATTCATCTTTATTATTGTAATTGGATTTGTGCTGTTTCATTCTTTTATTAAGAGTTTGGGTAGTATAACCAATATATTTCTTATTGCAGCCATTGCATGGGATGGCATATACAACATTAGTTTTAGTTTGAATATCCACTTCATTATTAGTTTTCCGGTATGTTAATTTGTTACTAGTTGTGTTAGTTACCTGTATATTATGCTTTCTGAGACATTTTTTGATGTTATTGCTAATGTTCTTTATATATGGAATAACTGCATAGTTTTTGCAGTTTTTGCTGTTGCTTATTAGGTGTGGAGGAGGGTTTTTGATTACAATATTTGGCTTTATTGTAATTTTTGTTTATGTATTTTGTGGGATAGTTAGATTGTGCAAATAACTGATACAGATAGTCAATTTCTTTTTGAAGTAATTTTTGATTTGAAGAAATCCTAAACGCCCTATTGAAATAATTGAACAATATGTTATTTTTTATGTAATTAGGTATGTTGGAATTGTAGTCTATTATTTTATTTGCATGTGTAGGTTTTCTATAGACGGCAAATTGAAGTTTTAAATCTTCTCTTATTATTTTACAATCCAGAAATGCCAAGGATTTATTTTTTTCTGTTTCTATCTCAAATTTTATTGAAGGGTGGATTGCATTAATATTGCTAAATATGGTGTCAATTTTATCTTTGCTTACTACGGCAAAAATGTCATCAGCATAACGATGATATGCTGCTATGTTAGATTTATTAGATTGAAGAAATTTAGTTTCAATGTATTTCATTACATAGTCCGCAATTAGGGCAGAGGCAGCTTTTCCTTCTAGAAATAATAAATTTAGTAGAATAATGCCCGTGTGCACCAAACTTCAGTTAACTTTGATGATTGTAGTTTTGACGGAGCTAAAATTAGTTGGGGGTGTTGCTCAAGAAAAATTTTAGCCTTTGTTTTAAAATTGCGTGAAAGGAAACATTTATAAAAAGAAAATTTATTCAGAAACTTGATAAATTTCTTTTTATACATGTTTGTTTCCTTTCACACAATTTTAAAACAAAGGCTCAAATTTTTCTGGAGCAGCACCCCCACTAATTTTACCGCCGTCCACAATGCAGCCATCAAAGTTAACTGAAGTTTGGTGCACACGGGCATAACAGACAAGAAAATTAAAAAACAAAACAAATTAATTAAATCTTATTCTAGTTTCTGGATTGGTTTAATCCTCTTTCTTTTACTTCCGGATCTTAAAAATGAATATTTTTTTAAAATTATTTTATTGAAAAAAAGTTCTATTCGCTTTGTTAAGAGTTGAATATTTTAAAACATTAAGAACATACGTCTTGGGACTTTTAGTACAGGTGTAACAAAACATTACATGGAAAAACCCAAAAAAACCCCAATTGTTTCATTGTTTTTTTTTAACCCTGTTTATATATATATTTTTAAGTATATCTGTATAAACACCTATGATTTGTACAATTAATCATTATATATTGATATATACATGGTAATTCCAATGGTGGGTGAAAAATTGAGGCGTAGGTTCTACTAAGGAAAACAATCTAGAAAATTCTTTTAAAAATGGGCCCGGAAACGAATAGTTTTCGAGAAAAACATCTTGTATTCAATGTTCTTGTGTTTTTAATATGTAAGAGATATACCATGACTTTATACAGGGCCGTCGCGTGGTTTGTTGGCGCCCGGGGCAAGATTTCGTGAGGCGCCCTACACACGATATTTGCGCCCCCCTCACCATCCCAAAAATCTGCAACAAAAAAAAAATGGAATTTCTAAATTTTTTTTTTTATTTTTGCTGTGCCGCGGTGCCCCCCTTGGTCCCGCGGCGCCCAGGAATTTCCAATTCAACAACCAAAAAAAACACGGAATTTCCAATTTTTTTTTTTTTTTTTTTTGCCGTGCCGCGGCGTTTCTTTGGCCGCAGCGCCCAGGGCGATCGCCCCGGTCGCCCCGCCCACGCGACGATTCTGTGTCCACAGACAGACAAACCGGGGATATAAGGTGTCTTTCAGAAGCCTAAAACCATCTATTCAACACTTGTATACTTGTATGAACTTGTATACAGCATCATGCATGAAGACAGCATGAAAGCGAACTCACACACAGGCATTGAACTCTTAACGTGTAAGTATTTTCTAAAAGTATGACTTCCAATTAAGGGGTACGGGAACTTCCCGGCCACCCTGTACAAAGAAATGACATTCCTATGTAAACAGCAACAAAAGTAATTCAGTTTTTTTAAAAAAAAAAAATTAAGAAATTCTTAAAAGAAGAATTATTAAAAAGCTGACAGATTTGTACAAAAAGTGAAAGAATAGTTAAATTACACAACGTATGTTATAAAGCTATCGAAATGCCATCAAATAATTCTATTACAATTCAGTGTTGTTTTTAACGTGCTCAATATGTTTTTAAAAATCGAAGGAGACCACAGAAGCACAATTACACAATGACATTTATAAAGTTCAGTTCATAAAAAAAAAAAAAAATCCAGCATAAAGTTTCTGAATTCCGGCCCAAATTCTTTCATCAGGTGCCACTAGTGGACTTGTGTGCTTTTTAGTCAGTAGCATCTGAAGAAAGAATTCGGGGCGGAATTCAGAAACGTTATGCAGGATTTTTAATTTTTTAATGTGTTGAACTATATAAATTTCATTGTGTAATTGTGCTGCTGTGGATTTTTAATTCTATTACAAATTTACATCGCTTACTACAATGTAGACTGAAACTTTTACATCAGGTTAGTCCATGTTGTAATCCCGGAAACTAATGTTATCATTGCTGTCACCTTTGAAAGAGGATACTTAGACCTTTTAGAAAAGGATTCTTTAATATTATTGACTGTTTGTCATCTGAAGATATTAGATGCTGATTTGTTATTTGCTTCCAACGATGCAGAACTAAAAGGAAAGGATAAATGAAGTACATAGAATTTTATCAGCATCTCTAATCTAACAAGAGCAATCTAATGCTGAGTGCGACTTAATTGTAATAACAATGCGTTAATAACCGCGTGATGATCATGTATTGACAGAAATTTAAATGAAATGCGTTGATTTCAGTTCAATTCTGTATTCGAGTGATTCATTTTGATAATAATTTAAACTCTAAATTCATGTCTAGTGGCTGTAGTTTCTTCGCTTTATTCCATGTCCTCGACGATCTCATTTGACTCGGACTATTCGTAAGTAATTACGTTTAATATAATATGTTTCATTTGTGTTTAATTTACTTTTAAACTCACAACTTTTAGTAGCTAATCTTAAACAGTTTAAAGAAACAGCAGACATTTCACAGCTTTTACTGACTGTAGTGATATCTAAATCCTCCATTAGATATTTGAAATTTTGTTTGTTTTTTAGAGTAAGTTGCGTTTGTTTTGCTTTTGTTTTGTTTTTTGTTTGTTTGTTTTTTATTTGTTTGTTTTTTGTTTGTTTGGTTTTTTTTTTCGTTTTTTTTTGGGGGGGGGGGTGGGCGCTTAATACTAACGGATTCTGTATATTTATAAAAAAAATATTCTCTTTACTGATCTGGAGTGGACACGATTTCCTTCCAATAATCTGTAATTACTAATATTTTGAATTTTCAGGAAAGCAGAAAAAGTTCTCGAGACGCTGACGGATATGATTTGGACTTATATTTGGAAAGCTTCTCTACCGTTCTTCATACCTTGAGAGAAGGTAATGTCCTGACGGATATCCATGTGGTGTGCAAGGATGGCGTCTCTTTTCCTGCCCATAAGGTGCTACTGGCCTGCACTTGCCCTTACTTCAGCAAACTGCTCATACCCGAAGACATCACAGTGGTCAACAGAGACATGATTTTCATGCCTAGGAATGTCGATTCCGAATCTCTTCAAATCGTTTTGAACTTTGTCTACATCGGGAAATTGAAACTAGCAAAGGTAATAATAGGCTGAGGTTAAGGCTAGGAAAGTTGGGTATTTATCTAGAGCCTCGCACGTTAATATGGACCCTTGTTGTTTATTATGTTGTGGTTGATGGTTGATTTTCTTTATGCCAAAAACTTAGGAAGCCAATGATATAAATTTATTTAAAGCAACTTTGATCTTTTAATAATCTTTTAAAAAAACCAATTTGCTAAACCATCTCTGGAAAATAATATTAGGAAAGTGAATATTACATTTAATATTTATTACACATGATGATTTCCAGTTGCTATTACAAATCTCTCTTAGGGATTACTGAAAACATGTAATGTATTTGGTACATGTAATGTATTTTCCATCAACTGCCATCTTTCCCAGAATGGCAGGTGAAAATACCACAAACCTTCTAAGTGTTATAATTTTATGAGTAATAATAATAATATTTGTGATAACTGAGATTAATCAGATCTGCTTCTAAATAAATCCGAAAAAATCCCAATAAATAAATATGCTTTGTAAGGATTTGCGAATTATCGGAAGTGTGTTTGTTTTGTATTTGGTTACAATAATTTAACAAAATTTAAAAACAAAGCGATAAGATACAAGATTATTGTATTTAGCCTTATTGCAATTTATCTCATTCTCATAATCAGTGGAATTTCCTATTAATTGGCTTATGAACAAACTATAAATGAAATAGCGAATTACCTAACCCGCATCTTCCCTCGACTTCCTCTGTTACTCATTACGCATCTGCTATAATAAAAATAAGATATAAAAAATGGATTTCATTAATCGTGACGTTAAATTTAATAATTCCATCAACATTGAAATTATAAAATACTTTTCTACTTGGAAATTTCATGGCTATATATATATCAAATATAGAAGAGAAAATGAAATTGATGTGTGAAATATCTTGTTCTAATATTTAATAATTCCATATGGCCACATAAAAAAGTGGCCATGGTTTTAGAAATAATCAAATTCTTACTCGAACACATAGCTAAGGAAAAAACCATTGATGTAGAATAATTCCAATATTTTTTATTTTTTTTCCTTTAAGAATTATTATACGAGATCAAAAAACTTTTATGTTTTTATTTCTCTGACAAAACAGTCTGAAATTTAAAATTCATAAAAGTCAAAGGATAAAAATCAGTGAATAAAAATAAAAAAACGTCTGCCCTCAACGTTGTTCCTGAAAAACTGAAGTTTTAATCTTTTCAGAAGTATATGTACATCAATAGGAAAACGAAGTAATGCATATAGATCTTATATAAGGGATTGTGTTCACAAACATGCAATTAGATGTATGGGTTGCAGAAAGTTTTGTTCTAAAGAGGCATGACTATAAGATTCCATCCAACTGAGCATTCAATAGCAGTTTCCCAAAATCTGCAGCAGCATCAAACGTTACAGAGGCAATAAAATAAAATAAAATAAAATAAAATACAGTAGAACCTCATTATAACGGACTAATAGGTGCTGAAGGTTGTCCGTTTTAATGAAAGTCCGGTTTATAACAAATAATTCATATTTGGGTGTAATGCAGACGGGTGTACATCAATAAAAGTGCAAAACAGCCTTAAACATAGTAGGTTGAATTGAAAAAGATGTGTACATATACACTGCATTAATCTTTAAAACAAGAAGGTCCTGGTTCATGGTGATTGCTTACATTCATTGGTTTGAAATAAATAATGTATTTTCTGCTGGGTTTGTTCGATCGATGTTGAATCGCTTGCTTGGAAATGTAAAACTCGTCAGATAAAAATTAGCATCCTTTAATATTATTACAATTTTTTTTAAAACTGTCCGTTATAAGCGACATCCGTTATAATAGGGTCCGTTATAATGAGGTTCTACTGTAATCTTAAAAAGGCACGCAATTAAAAAGAAAGGATTTTCCTGTCCCGAAGAATGCGGTAATTAAGATATAGGGAAGTAACGTGGCGTAATCTACCATAATGGGATGTTTCTGTCAATCATCTCTTAGTAGTTCAAAAAGTGAACATTGATGGCGCAAAAAAAAGCTATTTTTTATGTCTTATTTCTGATCATAGGAATTTGTTAGACTAATATATTGAACTACAAGCATTTAATAGTGAATCAAGCCCATACGACGGTAATACATACACTTATGTTTGTGAAAATTACAACACATCAGAATGGAAGGGAATTTATTACAAACATTACTAATAGTGATACAAACAAACAATTACAGTTTCAGAGCAATGCATCAACAGTATTTGCAAAAAATCAGTATGATGTAAAGCCTCCATGAGCTACAATAAGAACTTCTATACGCTGTGGCATCGAATCAAACAGGCCTTGTTCCTGGGGTATCGCCTGCCAGGCTGCTTCTATCCGTGTCCACAGTTGATCGTTATTGACAATGACGGGCTAGTTGCCGAGTGACTACATCCCAGACATGTTAAATAGGTGACATGTCGGGCGAACATGCAGGCCAGTGAAGAAGGTGTATCTGCCTTGCTTCCAAGACGGCCTGGACTTTCGGGCAACATGTGGTCTGGCGCTGTCGTGTTGGAATATGGCTCTAGGAGTGCTGAAGGAAGGGTACGACTTCAGCATCCACTACTTTCCTAATGTAGCAGTTGCTGTTGAGATTGCCCACAATTCTTAGCAGCCGAGATCGCCAAGGATACCCAATTGCTCCCCGCCCCATCACGCCAATCGTTCGTGCACTATGACTCTGGACAATGCAGTCTGGAAGATTGCCTTCACCTTGATATCGTCTAATGCGTATGCGGCCATCATTGTAATCCAAGTTGAAGCGAGACTTGTCCGAAAATACGACATGCCGCCAATCTGCACACTAGTGGGTGTGTTTGTGAGCCCATTGTAGTCTGAGGCGTCGAGAAAAAGCTGAACGTCCGTCACTGCCATGCGGATGAGATGTCTATCATCCCCTGATGTCGTCACATTTTGTGATCCACTTCTGGATTTTTGACTCATCCTGTTCTTGTCAGTCCACTGCTTCCACACCCGCATCGCTGTCGTGACATTATGCCCCGTACGAGAAGCAATTTCGCGGTATGAAAATCCTCCTTCATGCAAGCCGATCATTCGGTCCCGTTCAAACACCGTTGCTTGCTTATAAGGCGCTCTTTGACGTCGACGAGGCATTCTGACTTCAGTACAGCTCACTGACGATGAAAAACTACTTATCTGGATCCATAACCGTCCTCTACTTATACGCTCTTACACGACAGTTCAGAGGGCACTGTTGAGTCTAGGCATGAGCAATCAGTCCCAAATTTTAATCATTTGCATATCATATCCTAATTTACATTTCTTGTAAGTTTCACTTCATTTGCATGTTTCCTTCATGCTGTTGCATTTTTCACGGACATAAGTGTATGAATCCTGCAAATTCATAAGGTTTAGTGCTTCGTTTCAGGTGTCAGTCATTCTATCCGAGGGACTTCTGTACTTTCTTTTCTGACTTGTTTCAATCCAGAAATTGATTTATATTTATATTAAAATTATATTATTTATATTAAAGATTAATATTGTCGTAAAGCTATTTTTTTTCTTTTTTGTAGGATTTGTCCAAGACAAATCTTCTTCTCAATCTACTTGATTTCTTGGAAATTAGAGAGAATTTTAAATATGTTTCAGAAGCACTGGAAGAAGTCATTGACACGTGCAACTTCTCTACCATATGGGATCTAGCAGATAAATATAATGATGAAAGCCTTAGTGAAGCTGTAACCAAGTACGTGATAAAACTCTCTGGGCTTGGTAAATTTTAGAAAGTAAGATATTGAGAATCTGAATTTAACAATATTCGAAATAGTGAAGAATTGAAATGAGAATATGAGTTGTGAAAAGTATTACGTTAATGAAGATCTTCTGAATTATCATTGTACTTTTAATCCTACATTATTAAGCAAATATTTTATTTTTATTTTAAAAAGGAAAAAAATGCAAAGAACACTTACCATCATCTAAGATAATTAAGGTTTATTTTTCCTGGTTTTATTATTTAGTGGTTTAGTATTAAATTCGACTCACAAAATTACTTCTTTGTTGTTTCTCTTTATGGTGAGCCAATGGAAAAAATCAGGAATGCAGAAAAATCAGTCCAGATATGGAACCATATTATATTCATAACTTTCACAGCTTATCTAGAAGAAATCTCGTATGTCTTATTATTTAATGTAAAGCTTTTTTTTTACGTCAATTAAATTCTTTTAGCAAAAACTCGATTGATTACGATTTTTAAAGTTTTCGGGATACTTCTAATAACTCAAAGAAAAAATTTTTACTTGCCGATTTATATTAAAACTACCCTTTTTTGGACGGGCTACAGACTATTACTGAAATTTCAGTTTCTGATTTGTTTTTTGTTTGTTATTTTACTTCAAATTTTTCCATCCTTTTGTGACAGGTTATATTCTAGTTTATTATGAAAGTCTTAAATGCATCCAAATTCAAAACAGCAAACTGTTTTAAAGGGGCTTCGTAGATAGGAGAAAATAAATTACTTGAAAGTCCAATAACACTGTACAACAAATTTGTACTTTTTTTCTGTCCTTTAGATGAAACTATGTGATTCTGTTTAAACAAAGGGTGCTTGATTCATATCTGAAAACCAAAATGTTCCACCATATCCCATTTATTTTAGGAGACCCAGTTTTCTTATTTATATAAAGTGGTGAGAGAGAAATGTAGCAGAAACACTGATTACGGAAAACACATACACTAAAATGATTTTTTTTGACCGTTTCCGCTTATAGGCATCTGTTGGAGTGTCCCTGAGAGTAGATCAATAATATTCAGCAAGCATACTTCCATTCCATCGTCCACTGAAGCGCTTTTCAAACATAGCAATGTCCTGGTGGAACCTTTTCCCCATGCTCATCGCTAACCGCGCCGAAGTTTTTAGGAATAAAATCCAGATGCGAGTCCAGAAAGTGTAGTTTTAAGAACATATTGCAGCCTATAAAACATGAAAGCATTTCACCATGTCACGAAGAAGATCTTCATAGTTTCCTGCTTTCTCATTTCCAAGGAAACTTGAGCATTCAGATTTAAATGCCCACCAGGCTGCAAATTCTCCTTCTGACAGTTTATTTTCGAAATCTTCGTCGTACATTACTGCATTACTTTGTGGGCCAAGAAAAACCCCTTCTTTTACCTTTGCTTCACTTAATTCTTGAATATATTTCTGAGATGCAAGAAAGCTAATTCTGCTGTGTCCAGCGCTATTACAAAAATTTTCATTAAACCAAGTTTAATGTGCAATGGTGGAAGAAACACATATTGCGGATTCACAAGTGGTTCATATGATATGTTTTTGGTGCCAGGAATGTAGAATGTTTCTTGGAGGCCACTTACGGATGTTGTGATTTTTTTTTTCTGTCACGGCTATCTCATTCACATAGGAAGTAGCAGAATTGAGTGCATCCTTGTTGCATGCCTCTTAACATCCCAATGACTTTCAAGTCGCCACAAATGTTCCATTTGAATGTAGAGTAGTCAATAAATTTCAATATAACACTCATTATCTCTTATGTGTTTTTTGTATTTACAGCATTATATGCTACAGGAACAGGGGGATAAACATTGCCTATATGCAGGAGCACTGCTTTAGACTACGTTTGGATGAATCAATAAACAGGCGACAGTCTGCTGCATTATGTTCATGTTCCAACGCTTGAAATAATTCATTCAAATCACACCAATACACCATGTCTTCTTTCTCCGCAAAATGGCTTTGTCGTCTTCAAAATGAACTTATTTTTACATCTGTATCTAACAGATTTCAACCTGGAAGCCTAGAACCCAGTAATTCTGCATCTGTTTGAGGGAGGTTTAAGTCCCGTACAAGGTCGTTAAGCTCTCCCTGTTTGATTTCATGATGTGAACATGTCATAGATGGTAGAGGGTTGAAATTTTAGATCTTGAGCACTTGGGACATCGGAGGTGTCTTCCTCTGAATCAACAGTATATTTATATGGAGCTGTAATTACAGGAAGGTCTGAAGAATGAGAAACTGGT
>JAFIDM010043269.1:0-10437 GCA_023159025.1 Thereuonema tuberculata
CCAAACCAACATTCCAGAAATTTTCAGATTTGCAAAATCGGATAATTTCTGGAATGTTGGTTTGGATAATTATCCGATTTTGCAAATCTGAAAATTTCTGGAATGTTGGTTTGGATAATTATCAGATTTTGCAAATCTGAAAATTATAGAAAAACTTGGTTTGGGTAATTATCCGATTTTGCAAATCTGAAAATTTCTGGAATGTTGGTTTAGATAATTATCCGATTTTGCAAATCTGAAAATTTACGAATGTTGGTTTGGATTATTATTAGATTTTGCAAATCTGAAAATTACAGAAAAACTTGGTTTGTGTAATTATCCGATTTTGCAAATCTGAAAATTTCTGGAATGTTGGTTTGGATTATTATTAGATTTTGCAAATCTGAAAATTACAGAAAAACTTGGTTTGGGTAATTATCCGATTTTGCAAATCTGAAAATTTCTGGAATGTTGGTTTGGATAATTATCAGATTCTGCAAAACTGAAAATTATACCGGTTAGTAGGAATTAAGAAGTAAATGGGGGTGGGAGACCTCATATATATATACAGGAGCGAAGGTTTGAGCAGAGAGAGACGGAACACGGTTGAAAGCAAGGAGTCATTGAAAGCATCGAGAAGAAAAATAGCGGAAAGAAGGAAAATACATCTCCGAAATGAGCCATACGGTAGCGACTGAATTTCCCTAGGTTTTACGGACGAAAATACATCTCCGAAATGAGCCATACGGTAGCGAGTGAATTTCCCTAGGTTTTACGGACGAAAATACATCTCCGAAACGAGCCATACGGTAGCGACTGAATTTCCCGAGGTTTTACGGACGAAAATACATCGCCGAAACGAGCCATACGGTAGCTTCCGTATGTGTACCCTGATGAAAGACTTCATTAAAGCTGAACGGATGGGTGATTGGAAACTGCATCTCGAAAGTGTCAAAGAAATGATACCCTTCTTTCATGCTGCAGGTCATTTAAATTATGCTAAAAGTGCGCATCTCTACTACCAAGTCATGATCAACCTGAAAGACATATGGACTCTCCGGAATTTCACAAGTTCACGAAACAAGGCAACTTTACTATTCGTCGAAGTGAAAAATTCTGGCATGCAATTTGGTCTGACATAAGTATTGAAGAGGTATTAATGAGGGCAATGAAAAGTTAAGGAGGGCTGACGCGTGGTCGTGGGGTCAGTGACAGTGTGCTTTCTAGGTGGACTTTGAGTATGTTATGCCTCCAACACATCTGCGAACAAGTAGAGATGTTCACTGAGATAAATTCAGGCACTGCTGAACAATATGTAGATATGAGGCCTTCTCGTATCACTAGGGATAATCTGGACATGGAGAAGTTGCGGGGCTGGTTTGCTGAACACCCACCATTCATTGAGAATAAGGAGATAGTGTCTTCAAGCACAGGCGAAATCGGTCAGGAAGATGTGAACTGTCACACTGCGCGAGAAATTGGTATCATCTGCATGAAGAAAATTGTGGGACAAACGTTTGAAAATGTGAAGCTGAAACGAAAGGATAAGGTGATAACCCTCGCATCCATTTCCTGTTCTTTGAAAATTGCAGACAAGAAAGTTACAGTCGATCAACTGACTCTGTTCCAGCGAGTTTGCATTGCCAAGCAGACTGACGAAGACCTCAAGGATTTGTTCAGGTATGAACTTGCACCCTTCCCAATGTCGCTCTTTACTGAGGAAGGAATGCGTAAGGGCACCAAGTCAGCATTATATGATGCAATATTCACCTCTAAGCAAGGAGAAGCAAACTTTGGCTGCAGAAAATATGCAGTAATTGATGGAGGATTCCTACTCCATAAGGTTGTATGGAGTAAGATCACAACACTCACGTTCCAATCAGCGTGCCAGACTTATGTGGACTACGTGCAAAAACACTTTGGGTGCAATACCACAGTAGTATTTGATGGATATCCTAACGACGCCTCCTATCAAAGCACCAAAGCCGCAGAAAGATCTAATCGGGCTGTACTGCACTCGTCCACCACATTTGTTTTTTCAGCAACAACTGCAGTGACAATGTCTCAAGAGACGTTTTTATCAAACAACACTAACAAAAGAAACTTCATCACAATGCTGATGACAGAAATGACAGCGAAGGGGATTGAGGTGAAACAGGCTACTGAAGATGCAGACGTGATGATTATACACACAGCAATAGCGAAGGCTGCTGAATATGACAGTGTTATCATCGCAGGTGAAGATGTAGATCTCCTAGTGTTACTGACAGCCCTCGCCTCCACTTCACACAAAAACATCTATTTCGAGAAGAATGGGAGAGGCAATGCCCCATCATTGTTATATTCAGCAGCTTCATGCAAGATCGACACACAAGACATTCTCTTTCTACATGCAGTCAGTGGGTGTGACACCACGTCAACCCCCTTCGGACAAGGGAAGAAGAAGGTTTGCAGAATTTATAAGAAGAACACTTCCCTACATCCCCTTGCAGCTGTGTTCAAAGACCAGGAAGCCACCCCCTCCCAGATTTCCGAGGCAGGCCAGAAGTTTCTGGTGGCACTGTACGGCGGGAACATGGAAACAGATTCCCTCGACAAACTCCGATACCAACTTTTTACGAAGTCTATCGCCAAACCGAAATTCCTATTGGCCAGTTGCCACCTACCAAAGACGTGGTCACCCACCATGTTTTTCGAACGTACCTCCAGGTCCAGACGTGGCTGGGTAACGATATTGTACCGTCAGTTTGGGGGTGGTCGCTGTTGAGACGACGGATCGTCCCCATCAGGAGCACACGTAATGCAGCCCCGGACAACATACTTAACATCATCTCTTGTAAATGCAAAAAAGGATGTAGCACTGTAGCCTGCAGCTGCAAGAAAGCAGGACTACGGTGCTCCACCCTTTGCAAGAACTGCTCGGGGCATGCTTGCGAAAATTCGACAGAGCCTGATCTCCACGAGGAAGATGCAGAAGGAGAGTGTGAAGAAGAAAGTGTATTGAATGCACTGCTTGACGATGAAGAAGAGCAAGAAGAAGAGGAAACTCCCTAACAATATTAAATTTACTTTGTTTTAATACTTCATGTTTTATTATAAGAATTTACTGTAAACATTAGACAATAAGAATCATTACAATAAACTACGTATAAAAATCCCCAAACTTAAAGACGAATTGGGTTATTTGCTCTTTCAAACCTTAGAAGTACTCTGTGTAGTATGAACATCCGGTAGAGGAGGAGGTAGTGGTTGAACCCATCTTAGTGGGGGGGGGGGTTGAACGTATGAAAACAGCATGAAATAGTAGTAGTATGAAAATGAGATGCAATATCTCCATTAAATATGTTGCAAAATGGAAACTGCATAGTGAAAACAAGCCTTTTTAGCATTTTTTTACGATTTTGAGAAATTTTGCACTTTTTCGAAGTCCTGTATCTCGGTACTTATGGGGTCAAAAAATAAGTTTGACTAGTGAAAATTGAAGGAAATTTAATCCTCTACAAATTACTATTTGTAAGGTTTTCGCTAAAATCAACCGTTTTCGAAATATTTGGAAAAAACTGAAAAAAGTGCAAAAATTTGCGGTTTTTCGCCCCCCCCTAATTTTCCACAAGGTATTTTTGTTCGGAAAATTGGGTGTAGTACTACTGTACACCAACACACATCATCCCAAAGTTTCATTAAATTCGGAATTTTTTCTAGGTAAAAAGTATATGGCGACTGGACTATTTATCAAATTGCTAAAAAAGAAATCCCCCTACTTTAAAAAGATTAACGCGTCCTCCCTTCACGGGAGTCATCAGTCAAATGAGAAAGAGTGTTGCTTGGAATCTTGGGAGCTGAAGGAGAGGGATGGCCTCCTGGCGGGATGCCTAAGAGTAAGCACCGGAAGTAGGTGTCTGCTGAAACTAACATCGCTTCAAGATAGGGAATGACAATAGGGCGGAGTGAGTTAAAAACCATATTCCAAAATATTGGTAGTGGATAATTCTTGGTTGTAACTCCCTAACGTTCGAACCATTCCCGATTCAAAGAACTCTCTTTGATATCTATTCTTTCTTTCCCAAAGGACTACAACATTTTGACTATCTAACAAATGATATTTAGTAAGGCAATGGGCCGCGGTGCTATAACTTACATTACCTTTATCAATTGCGTTCAAATGCTCTTTTACTCGCACATCCAGTTCGGTTTTTGTATTGCCTATATACAGGCACTTATTATCCTTTACATCCTTACCTTGACAACGTAAGCCATATATAATACTCCGTTTTTTAAAGTTATTTTTTTGTTGGTTCCGACACATTTATCTTGATTATGAATATTTCCAATAGTGTTTTTAGGTTTACAAGAGACACCAATCCCCACTGCGGTTAGAATGGGTTTTATATGTCTTATTAATTCCTTTTCATAAGTTAAAGATACATATTTTAGTGTTTTATCATGCTTGCACTTCATCACAGTATCGTTTACGTCCTTGATGGGTTTAATAACCTGTTTCCCAAATCTTTTATTCCTAATGAATCTATTGAAAAATCTTTCGATTACATGATCAGGGAAACCATTACTCTTGAAAATCATTGTAATTATATTATACTCATTGTGCAGGATGTGCTGATTAGAACATATTTTAAATGCTCTGTCAAAAGCCATAAAAATGACATTTTTTTAACACTAGCACTGAACTATTGTAATTAACAGTCATGCGGGCATCAGCTTTTTTACAATATACTGATGTATCATACGTGTTTTGGTTTTGCTGAATTCCCACATCTAGAAAAGGTAAATAACCATCTTGATCAGTTTCCAAAGTAAATTGTATCTTATGGTTAACACTATTGAAATCAATTAGGACATCATTGACATATTGCTTAATAATAATAAGAAATGTGTCATCGATATAACGGCATAAGTAATGCACGTTATGATATACCCTGTCAATCGAGATTATTTGATATTAAATGTAATCCATAACGCTTTCAGCTAAGATCGCCGACGAAGGTAAGCCCATAAAGGTGCCAGAGGCTTGTAAATAAATGTGATTATTAAAGGTGAAGTACTGTATGTGGAAAAGCAGGTCAACCAATTGTAACAAACCCTTGGGATTCAAACAATAACCTTCTTTGGTAAAGGCTACCTTATTACTTATTTGATATTCTAATGATTGTCTAATAAGTATACGTGTAATGGAACTATACATGTCGGCGACATCCAACGATACCATTCTAGTGTTGGGATTGGGTTGTTGTTTTCTTAAATATTCCAACAAAGGTTCACGATTGCTAATAGAGTACTTAGAACGGTAATTTATGCCCTTAACCATCCTTTCAATTGTTTTTGAAATAATCATTATGGCTTTTTTTACTACAATTAATAATAGGTCTTACTTTAAACAAATCTCCTTCTTTATCCTTATGGGTTTTGGGTAATCCATTAAACATTGGAAGGGATTGATTCGATTCTATACATTGCTTAGAAACAGCATCGGTAAGAAAACCTAACATACAGGCTTTTTCAAACTTTCTATTAATTTCTTTAATTACCTGATTTTCAGTTTGCCCAGTCGCCACGAAGCTATTGTGGTCACGTATGAACTTTTACACATACTATTATAATCATCATTATTGAGGATGACTCGAACGTTGGGGAGTTGGGGAGTTACAACTCAGATTTATCCACTACCAATGTTTTGGAATATGGTTTGTAACTCACTCCGCCCTATTGTCATTCCCTATCTTGAAGCGATGTTAGTTTCAGCAGACACCTACTTCCGGTGCTTACTCTTAGGCATCCCGCCAGGAGGCCATCCCTCTCCTTCAGCTCCCAAGATTCCAACGCGTTAATCTTTTTAAAGTAGGGGGGATGTCTTTTTTAGCAATTTGATAAAGAAACATTAATCGTCGCGTTTCAAAACGTTATTTTATTGGGACTAATATTTTTTATACTTGTGCCGAATTAGTTGATTATTTGTTATATTGTTAACGGCACGTTAAATTCTTTCAATAAATTGACCATTTGTAATTTATTACATCATCACGATAATTTCATAATCTTCAAAATATAAAGTACTGAAATAAACAACTTCTCTATAACTTCCGAAAACATCAAATCTATATTTCAACCCAATGACGGGCCTTCTTCAGGATAAAATATAAATATAAAATACAGTAAATAAAAGAAAGAGAAAAGACATCTTCTTTCCCTTTCAAATCATGATCGAATATAAAGTAATAATCGTAAAGAAACAAAACAAATTCTAATAATTACAAAAAACATACCAACTGACATATAGATTATAATAGTCATAACAATCATAACAATCATAACATAAGTTCTAATTAATAATAACAATCATAACAATAATAGAACATAAAATCTAATGTGAATGAACCAGATAAGGATTATTTCAAAATCAAGAATTCTCTAATTTTCTTGTTGTGTAATAACGATTTTTTGAAAATACTTAAGGATACTGCATTAACTTTAAGAGATTTATCTCTGTTGATACATTCACAACTATTAATTAGACAAGATTCCAATTTGAATCGGTTAACTTCGTCTTTAACATTGAATACGATGTGTACGATGGGGTCAGGGCAATGGTTGTTCCTCATACAGTGCCCTGCCCATTCCGAAATTTTGTCATCTCTGTTGTCATATGCAGTTGTGTGCTCGCGGACCCGTTCTTTTAAAGTTCGGCCCGTGTTGCCAATATATATGTCTTTACAATCTCTACATTGTAGAGCATATACCACCCCATTCTATTCATGAAAAAGAACACTTTATTCAAGAAAAAGAGGATTCGAAAAGAGAATTCTCAATTGAATAGAATGGGGGTGGTATATGCTCTACAATTTTATATTTATATTTTATCCCGAAGAAGGCCCGTCATTGGGTTGAAATATAGATTTGATGTTTTCGGAAGTTATAGAGAAGTTGTTTATTTCAGTACTTTATATTTTGAAGACCATTTGTAATACTTAAACTGAAACTTATATCTCTTTCACCGCTATGAGCAATAGTGTTGTAACCGTCACTTCCTGTTTTCGGAGATTTTTAAAAGCTTATAACTTTTGACCAGAGGACAATCCGTTCAAATTTTGATGTCATTGTTTTGTTTTTTTTTAGCTGAACATTTTGATATATAATTTATGATAATCTGTTTTGACATCAGAACGTGTCTCCAAGTAAGAAAAAAATCAGTTTTTTCTAAAACGCGTTGCAATAGAGTTACATTTACTAATTAAGGAAGATAAATGAATCAAGTTAATACGAGGAAAAAATTATTTCATATTACCCAACATTACATTTCAATAATATCTTCTTTTCATAACCAGTGTTTTGCCAGTAATTGAAATAATTTCGAATTTCTTATTAGAAATAAAAAATATAACTTTTTTAAAAAAGTTTTTTGTTTTTTTTGTTTTTTAAAATAAATTAAATAGCATGTTATTAATAGACTAAATCAATGAAGATAATGCTTTCCACTCTTAATTTCGTATTATAATTGGTAAAAAGGATATGATTAAGGCCATCGAGCCATTAGATAATTAGTGTGTTTTATTTATAGTCATGGGGGAGGGTTGGACCCTCAAGACTTCAAATAAATCAAAGTATAAGCCAACGAAAAGTTTATATTTATTATTACATAATGTCTCATTTGGTTTTGTCAAATTTGGTTAAGAAAATTATATTGTGTAGTGTTTCAATGGAACTTTGAATGTGGGAGCTGAATGATACATAGCCATACTAATCTCAAGTCATTCATTGGTCATTCTTGGCAGGGCCAAATAAATAGAAAACATTAAAAAAAAATAACGATTAGTATTTTAATAAATTCCAATAATAATGATGATACTATCAGTGAAGATCCTAATGATTTTCCATACTTAAACTCAGCAGTTGATAAAATCAAAAAACAAAAAAAAAACAAAAGAAATACTGGTTATAGTCCAACGAATAGAGACCAAAAAAGGGGGTTATCTTACAAAAGGTCCGGTAGTTCTAATTTTTTGATATGTTGTCTGTGTTTGGATGGTTAGTATGTGTTTAAAATGCAAAATGTACAATCCCCTCCCCCCTCCGCCCGCCGCCATTTTAAAAAAACCAAAAAAAAAAACGGCACTTTGTTTAGATTTTGACTTATAGCTTCTCTTTGGTGCATTTTAGCGACACAAGAGTTCTACTCAGTGTTGTATAGAATACAATTTTCTACAATTTAGTTTTTAAATTTTATTTCTAGGACAAATAGCTACGGAGATATGCTTTTTTTGAAAAAACAAAAAAAAAAAATCGCTTTTTTCGGAAATTTGTCAAACTTCGAACTTCAGGACGCTGTAATTCAGTTATGGCCTATTCTAGGGAAACAAGTATCAGAATAACATTTGTAGGGAATTTAATTCCCTACACAACACATGTATATTTTTATGAACCAACCCTACGAGTGCTGTGTAAAATCAAAAATCAAGAACAACGGAATATTGCTGGTTTTTGCTATTGTGACGCACTAGTCCAGCAAATAGAGACCAAAGAGGGGGGGTAACTTACATAAGGTCCGGTAGTTCTAATTTTTTGATTGTTGTCTAAGATAGTTAGTAAGTGTTTAAAATGCAAAATGCAGAATTCCTCCCCCGCCGCGCCCGCCGCCATCTTAAAAAATAAAAAAAAATTGGTACTTTCTTTAGGTTTTGGCTTATAACTTCGTTTTGGTTCATTGCAGCTACAAAAGAGTTCTACGCAATGTTGTAGAGAATACAATTTTCTACAATTTAGTTTTTAAATTTTGTTTGTACGACTGATAGTTACGGAGATATTGTGATGAAATAATTTAAAAGTGAAATATTATTTTAAATCCCTGATTTCATGTATGAAAAATGACACAGGATTGGTGGTAGCTGCAAAGAACACAAGCTAACAATTGAAGGCGCGTGGCCTCACAGCACGCACACAGAAGGTGATTCAATTGTTCGGAACAAGGAGCCAGAGTCAGTTCCAAAGTAGCCAGCGACGGAGCAACAAATGCTTCCTAATATGGAAAGTCCAGAACATTTTATCAACTAAATAAGAACTCTAAATGTGAGTATGAAAGTGTACTTATCATTTAAATATTATAATAAATTCTCACAGATATGTTTGTTTTGAAGAAATAAACAAAAACGCACTTTCTGCAAACTTGTCAAACTTCTAACTTTAAAACTCCGTAATTCAGTTATGGCCTATTCTAGGGAAACAAGTATCAGAATAAAATGTGTAGGAAATTTAATTACCTACAAAACGCATGTAAATTTTTTGACCCTACGGAGGGTGGGGTAAAAAAAAATCAAAAACAATGGAATATTGTGGTTTTTGTTATTGTGACGCATAGAGTATCTAAAAAAAATTCACCAATTACCTTCCAGTGTTGGCTTGAAATTGGAGTGTATACCAACCCTACTTGAGTTTCTGACATGAAACTGAAGATGCTGACACCTTGATAGTTCCCACAGCTAAATGCCTCTCTCCCACGTACGACGCGTCGCCATTGTCGGTGAAGACATTGACCTACTCGTCCTGCTGACTGTCACAAAACCTGCGGTCAGCAATGTCTACCTCAAAAAACCACCGAGAGGGAAACAGCCAGACGCAATCTACTCCGCCTCCTCCTACAAGTTCAACTCCACAGGCTGTATCTTGCTCCTGCACGCAATAGCGGGCTGCGACACCACTTCAACCATTTTTGGGTTTGGAAAGAATAAATTCTGCCAACTTTTTAGGAAAGACCCATCATCGCTGGAGCAGGCGGAGAGGTTCGGGGACCTTGCTGCCACTCCCCACGAAATTTCAGCAGGAGGGAAGAAAATCTTGGCATCCCTGTATGGTGACAGTAACGAACAGTCATCGAGTCGGTTCGCCACAGCAAATTCATGACCAGTACCACCAAGCTCAATCTGGCTAAATTACCTCCGACCACTGACTGCACATTTCCACTTCCTTAGTTCATACCAGCCGGTCATGGAGTGGATGGGGATTGTCAAAGACCCGATCGAGTGGGGCTGGTGTAGAGGAGCTCGAGGACTGGAACCCATTAGGATGAGTAGCGACGTTGCTTCTCCAAACCTGCTTAAGACCGTCTCTTGCAGATGCACAACTGGCTGTATGGGGGCGTGTGGCTGTAGAAAGGCGGGCCTCAATTGTTCCGCCCTATGCAAATTCTGTGCTGACCAAGAATGTAACAACAGGAATGAGGTCCTCGTCGACGACGAAGACAACGACGATCGAGTAACTTCGCCATTTGACGAAAATGAAGACCCCGACTTCATTAATTCACCCCCTATGAAACAAGCGAAGCGGATGTAAATTTGTTTTCTTTTCAGTTTTACTTCAATTAATATCGATTTTGGTATGATTATTAATGACTTTTGTTCTTACTTTGTGTAGGATTTTGGTGGAATAAATGTAGGAAGTGTGACTTCCACAATT
>JAFIDM010043270.1:0-10436 GCA_023159025.1 Thereuonema tuberculata
CCCGAACAACCCCTGAAGGACTAAAATTATCACGTGGTACCGTTACAATATATATATATGAAATTAATAAGAAGAAACATTCCAAGATATCACATGTTAAAGGTAGTAAAGAAGTACTTGAAGATGAACCCAGGTCATACTCAGAAGCTTTACAAAGTAAAGAAAAGGAACTGTGGAAAAATGCTATAAAAGAAGAGATATCAAGCATAGAAAAATCATGAAACCTGGAAGTTGGTTAAAATAGCCAATCATGTAAAACCATTAACCACAAAATGGGTATTTAGACGAAAAATTGATACAAGTGGAAATATTTTAAAATATAAAGTAAGGCTTGTAGTAAATGATTAAGTACAACAAAAGGAAGTAGATTACAACAAGACGTATCCACCCATCCCCAATATGATTACTGTGAGGTTAATGCTTGCTTTAGCTACAGAAAAAGGATGGTACATCAATCAATGGGATGTGAAATCAGCTTATCTCAATGGTACATTGGAAGAAGACATATACGTAATCAAACCAGAAGGTGTAGACATCAAGACCAAAGGCTATGATGGATTGAAATTACAAAAATATGGATTGAAGTAAGAGGGGCGACAATAGTTCAAAACCATTAAAGAAAAATTATTACAAAATGATTTTACTAATAAGAAATCAGATATATGTTTGCATTACAAGATAATAAGAAATAAGATACGCATCTTATCATTTTATGTCGATATATTAATCATGTGTGAAGATTTAAATATAATAACAAGAGTCAAAGTACTATTGAATAATCTTTTTGAAATTAAAGACTTTCACAGTGCTGTTTTGCTGAAACAGTCTTGTACAGTGGCGGTTCCTGCATGATGTGGGCTGGCATATCTCTTGAGGGAAAAACAGATCTTGTTTTCATACCTGGTGGAGGCCGGAGGGGGGGTCTGACTGCTCGACGATACATTGAGGACATTCTCCTGGATCATGTTGTGCCCTACGAAGGATATATCGGAGAAGACTTCCTGTTGGTGCATGACAATGCCCGGTATCATTCAGCACGAACCACTCGGCAATTCATGGAGGAGGTTGGTCTCGAGACGATGGAGTGGCCAGCCCTCAGTCCCGACATGAATCCGATTGAGCATTTGTGGGACGAGCTCAAACGGAGGGTCCGAGCCAGAAATCCGGCACCGTCTAATAAAAACGAGCTCAAGATTGCGCTGGAGAAGGAGTGGAATGGGATCCCCAAGACTTTGTCAAAACCTTAATAGGGTCTATGAGGAACCGCATGCAAGCCGTCGTACAGGCAAGGGGAGGCAATACCAAGTATTGATCAATAAAAAATTCCTTGTTTTGCTTGAATTTTTTGTTGTAATTTAATTTTAATATCCCCAATTTTTTTTCCTAAGCATGCATTTTGCTTGCGTTTTTATTCAAAATGCATTATAAAACAAAATATTGTACAGATTTTAATGATAATAGTGTTATTGTAAAGTAAAAACATTAGGCTTTCAAAAAAAAAACGTTTTTTGAAAATCGGTTAAGCCATTTAAAAAATATACGCTTTTTTGCGCGCTCTGAAGGGGTGGGTCGATTTAGCTGCACGGAAGTGTATATATATTAGAAATATTTAATATATAAATGTTTTCATATGTGCAGCATATACGATAACCCTAAAGTTGTTTGAATAGCTGTGGAATTTATATTGTGAATACGATAAAGAGGTTCAACGCTTTATAGTGATATATCTACATGTGAGGAAATTTATAATATATGGATAAATAGTAAGTAAATTAATATTTATTAATTGTTCCGGATAAATAGTGTAGAAAGAAAGATTCGAACACAAGCCGCCATCTTGAATTCCATAGTAAAACGAATAGATAAGTGTAATTTATTGTATTGAAAAGTATAAGTATAAATATAATAAGCAATATATTCGTAGAAGTGATATGCACCAATATTAACTTAAAGGTAACTTATTATACGTTTAATTATTACAGAAGAAGATTAGATAATAAGAAGAATAATGCAAGACTGTATCACAGTAATTTGTTTTGTTCTACAATATATTGTGTTTGACATTCAAAAACAAAGAAAATAAAAATAAAAACATACCTTTTACAATTTATTAATAAATTACGTATACATGAACAGCTTTTTTTGTAAGTCCCTCCTGAACTCGAAATGACTGGTTTTCTAGGAGCGAGAGACGAATCAATACCCTTTTGACCTTTTCTAGGCTTATTATCGAGTGTAAATCTGGCTGAAGAGTCATTCAAGGACCAAACAGCTGTCCAAGATAATAGCCAAAGGTCTGAATACAAACTTAATGTATATTCTTTCATTTCTGATTTCGTGTTACATTTCGTACATGTTCAATCATTTACACTTTTTTTTTTTTTTGGATAAAATTTAATTAATCACAATAAAATAATAAAAAAATCCATAAATATTTTATGGGTACACTATAACGCTTAGATGTATTCTGAGATTCCATTTCTGTTAATTATGTAAAACATCCAATTCTAACACAAAACAAAGAATTCAGTATCTAAATCAATATTACAAAAAAACATCTAAAGTTAGCAACAAAACCTACATTATTTTAAAATCAGTTGAGTATTTAAATTTTTTAAAGTCATTGAACATTATTTAATGTACAATTCACTTTTAAATTATCATAAAATCTTTATCTTAATTAATTAGAAAAACTAGATTAAAACATCAGTAATCTTGATGTCGTTCTTATTAATTATTTTTAAGAACTTTCCTTTGCTATTGATTAAATAAACAAAAAATAACTTTTTAAATCACTTAAAATAGTATGTCCACAAACACAGAAATAAACTTTTTAAAAATATATTTAATTGCTTTTTGTTTTTTTTTTAATAAAAAAATCACATTTCAATGATGTATATGATTTACTTAAATGTCTAATTACAACAAACTTTCTAAGCAATTTTTCACATTAAAACTACATTTCATTATAATGTCTAATGTGACATAAGTCAGACAGCTTTTCTAACAAACCTGAAACTTAAAAGCTTGTTCGTCTGTACGTGATCAAACATCTGATGTTAATTTATTAGTTATTGGCATTCCCTGGCCTATTGTTTTTACAAAATTTACATCTACATTTCAACTGCTGCTGTGTGTGATTTAATATGATCACAATATCTATAAAACTAAATCCATCATTTACTGAAATGTTCTTTCACAAAACTCACAGTAAAAAGACTTTTTACGTTTCTGATATAATTGAATATTTCAATGGCTTATATGTGAAAACATTCTACAGATAAAAACATTTTTCACAAACAATAACTGACTTTCAAAAAGCATTTAACGTGTTGTACAAATTGATTAAAAAAGGGGAAACAAGACTAAATCAACACATGAATAAATTAAAATTACCTTTCTGTTTCAATTATAGGGAGGAGTTGGGAACAGCTGTTTCGTCCCGCTACGGACTCATCAGCTCAACCCAGCCTCCCTGATAAAAGAACCAGAAAGGCAAGATCACCAGATGAAGGTCACAGCCACACCTGGCAGTGACCCCTGAACTGTGACCTTCATATGATGATCATGCCTTTCTTGGTCTTTTATCAGGGAGTCCGAAGCAGGACAAAATAGCTTGTTCCCAACTTCTCCCTATAATTGAAACAGAAAGGCAATTTTAATTTATTCATATATTGATTTAGTTCTTGTTTTCCCTTTTTTAATAACTGACTTTCATTGAGGTTATTTTGAAAGAAAAAAAAAATCCAACAACCAACCAATAGAGTATTAGTTATCTAAATGTCATCTGATATGACTTTCTAAATCACTACTATTAGAAAAGCTTTTTTTGTAAAACTCTCATTTAAATGGCTTTTCACCAGTATGTGATCTCATGTGGGTTGTTAAATAATCTGCTCGAGGAAAGCTTTTTCCACAGAACACACATTTAAATGGCTTTTCACCAGTATGTGATCTCATGTGGGTTGTTAAATTAGATGCTTGAGAAAAGCTTTTTCCACAGAACACACATTTAAATGGCTTTTCACCTGTATGTGATCTAATGTGTCTTGTTAAAGTAGATGCTTGAGAAAAGCTTTTTCCACAAAACTCACATTTAAATGGCTTTTCACTTATATGTGATCTCATGTGGATTGTTAAATTAGATGCTTGAGAAAAGCTTTTTCCACAACACTTAAATGCCTTTTCACCTGTATGTGATCTAATGTGGGTTGTTAAAGTAGATGCGTGAGAAAAGCATTTTTCACAAAACTCACATTTAAATGGTTTTTCACCAGTATGTGATCTAATATGGCTTCTTAAATAATCTGCTCGAGGAAAGCATTTTTTACAAAACTCACATTTAAATGGTTTTTCACCAGTATGTAATCTCATGTGGGTTGTTAAACGATTTGCTGCAGTAAAGCTTTTTCCACAGAACTCACATTTAAATGACTTTTCACCTGTATGTCTATTAATGTGCTTTGTTAAATGGGATGCTTGAGAAAAGCTTTTTTGACAAAACTCGCATTTAAATGGCTTTTCACCTGTATGGAATCTAATGTGTATTGTCAACTCACTACTAGTAGAAAAGCTTTTTTCACAAAACTCACATTTAAATGACTTTTCACCAGTATGTGATATAATGTGGATTGTTAAGTGGTGTTTTACAGAAAACTTTTTTTCACAAAACTCACATTTAAATGGCTTTTCACCTGTATGTGATCTAATGTGTCTTGTTAAAGTAGATGCTTGAGAAAAGCTTTTTCCACAAAACTCACATTTAAACGGCTTTTCACCTGTACGTGATCTAATGTGTCTTGTTAAAAGAGATGCTTGAGAAAAGGTTTTTCCACAAAACTCACATTTAAATGACATCACATCTGGATGGGATCTAATATAAACATTTAAATTGCCTGTTTGAGAAAACCTTTTCTCACGAAAGTCACATTTACCTGATTTTGCAATACTTCTGGAAGTCATATCAATAGTTTAGCTGCTGATGGTTTTCAATAATCTCCTTAATATCGCTGTATCTCTTCGACAGTTCGAAAGCCTACGAAGACAGGAAGAACACGTCGGACTTCTTAAGCTTTGGAAGCAGTTGGTTCAGGTAAAACCTGAAATAGCTCTGCCAGCTCTCTTAAAAAAAAACCTTCTAATTTATCTTCAAACATTAAATTTCGAAAAATCAAAAAAATTGAACCTCACCACCCTAAGAAAATAACATCAACAATAATAATAAAAGTAACAATAATAGTGTGGCCAATCAGTAAAAAAGAAAAATCCATCTCAACTGCTACTATCAGGTTTTCGTTTAATGCTGAACATCACTTCCTGTTGGAACGCTGCATTAGGAGACGTCCGAAGTCCCGAAGATGTAGTAGATCTTAAAGCCAAAGGCATATGTTAAGAAAGCTACAGTGGGTGTAATAAATTTATATAACAAATATATAATATAAAATAACTTTATTCTAGCCACTGTAACAAGGAGTTTTTGAAGGGATTTGCCCGTAACGCTGCTCTACTATTGGTCAACATACGATCACATGACCGCTAGCCGCCATCTTCTATCTCTTTGTTTTCTTACTCCTCTGCCTCTGCACAGTTAGTAACGCGATACGCCTTGGCTGGAGGCCTTCGTTGGCTCCGTCTATGGATCACGTGATCTGTATTTTTAAGACTTCCAAACTTAGAAAACAATAACTTACGGCAGGGGTCGGTAACCTGGCCGCGGGTTGCCGTCCCCCGTCTTATGGGAATTGCTGAGAAAAGTAACTTATTTGCACTCTGAAGATGCTTACTTCACGTTTCTTAACTTAATTCAATGTCAATTGGCATAATTGTAGGGAATTGTGGGTCTTTTATTATCTTAAGTGTTTAAGGACATTAAGCAACAATACAAATAATCGGCTATTAAGTCATAATCAAATATTTAAAATTGGAATTTATAAAACTATGCATCTCGATGAAGCGTTAGGAAAATTATTTGCTTTTTGTAGAAACTACGAAGCTAGGAACTCTTACAAGGAATATTTGGCTGAAAAGTTAACTGCATTTTCATTATAATGAGACTGTAAATGATCAGTTTGCTTCTCTTGCTTCTCAAGAAGCATTTCAACAAATTTTTAGTTCTTTAAGAAAAGGGGAAGAAAATAAATACTCTATAAATATTTTAGAAAATGGCGAGTGTGAGGTTTCTTGTGGAAATAGCAAAGTATATTTAGTCGAATCTAATTATTCGAAATGTAGTTGTTCTTATTTTGCTACATATGGGCTTCCATGTTGCCATATTTTTGCTGCACGACACTTCCATGAAATAGATATCTTTGATGAAGATCTAGTTCCCCAAAGGTGGAGAAAACAATTAAAATTAAATGATATTGGTCGTCAGGATGTTCAGTTTGTCCATTCGATTCCTAATCAAGCTGCACCTTCAGTTCAGAAACTAAGTACAGAGTTGCTCATGAATTAACAAATAAAATGTGCAGTTTCTTAGCTACAAAATACGGCTAGAGCTATGTCATAGACGGAGACACGACCTATTTTTATTTCTGGCCATTACGTCATCTTGGCAGAACACGGCTTGCGATTGTTTTGTGTTTCCACTCCTGAATAACATTCAATGAAGAACATAAAGTAAAATAATAAAATGTAGAAAATAAAGTAACAAAATTAACAAATAAAATTAAAATTCCAAATGTAACAAATTGAAAAAAGAATTTCAAAAAAAAAAAAAAAATGGAACCGAAACTTGTGAAAGAAGTGATAATAAACTATAAATTGAATTAAAAAAATCTCCCTTTAATTTAAATATTTGTCAAAATACAGAAAATTAAAATAAAAATGTTTTTCTTTTATTTTTGAATAAAGATATATATACTGTTCGTTTTTGTTTACGAGAGCCTTCAGCGCTTTTGCGCATGCGTCAGGTCTCCTTCGATTTCTTCCAAATAGGGGCGAGGATATTCAAAGATGGGATGTTTACTTTTTATAGTGTTAGTTTACTAGTAGCTGGGTTCTATTTGCACTTTTCGGGTAAGAATTGAGGGGGCTAGAATCAAAGGCAGCTAAATCCATTTTAATTATTCAATAAAAGAATAACCTGTCATTATAGGCGTTCAGTGTGCTATCCATTGAGTTCTAATTCCTACTCTAAGTATTTTGAAGCTTTCTTCATACAATGTTATCACCTTAAAAAAAAAATGTAAAATTTCAAAACATGGATTTAGCTGCCTTTGATTCTAGCCCCTTCAATTATGGAAAGAATAAATACCATTGCAAAAATGCTCCTCCGTTATTTTTTTCTTAAAAGCGAAAATGTCCAAAAGAATTCCTTAGGAAAGTGCCCATCTCAGCGTATCATCCCTTTGAGGAGTAGAATCGTCCATCAGTAGTAGCTCTCGCATACGAAACCGAACAGTATATATATCATTTTAGTTTTAATGTGTTGTGTTGATTTCATTATTACAATAAATTTATATTACATCGGAAGCGCAGTGGTGCCTCAGAGGAAAAAATACCCAATGAAAAATTAGGGAGAAAATTCATGTGCCAGCAGTTCGCAGTCTTCAAAGCAAAATCAAAATTCAAACTGCGCATTTGATTATTAATAATAACAATGGGTGAGACCAAATTATTTACAAGTGACATCCTGGAACAGCTGTTTCACGCTCGTTGACGATCATCAACCTGGAGAAGTCACAGTAAATAACAAGGTCTCCGTACTGTGGCTAGTATGAACAATACTGTTACTTCTCCTGGCTGATGATAGCCAACGAGTGTGAAACAGCTGTTGCAGGATGTCACTTGTAAATAATTTGGTCTCACCCATTATTATTATTAATAATTCAAATGCGCACTTTCAATTTTGATACTTTAAAAAATTCTTTGAGGCCTGCGCACTGACGGTACATGAATTTTCTCACTAATTTTTCATTGTGTATTTTTTCCTTTGAGGCAACACTGCGCTTCCGATGTATTGTTCATATTAGCCTCAATACGAAAACCTTGTTATTTACTGTGACTTCTCCTGGCTGATGATCGCCAACGAGTGTGAAACAGCTGTTCCAGGATGTTACTTGTAAATAATTTGGTATCACCCATTGTTAATAAATTTAACTATTTATTACATTTTTTTTCTTTTTTTATTAAATAATCTAATCTCAGTCCTGTTAGGTTGTACAACAACGCATTTTATAAGTGCTCAATAATATAATTTATTTATGTTGTTGTTGTTTTGTTGTTTGTTGGTGTTTTAATGGCGCAAAAGCAGCAGTGGCTAAGCTGCGCCTTATTTATGTTAAAGCACAATAATATTAAAGGTTAAATTACAATATTATTATATACATAATTTAATATTATGCATATTAAAGAGCGGGTTAAGTTAAGAATATAAGTTTAGGAAAGTATATAAATTATAACGTAATTATTAATATATAGTTATCAAATTCATTCTATTAACATTGTTGAAAACTTTTTCAATATTTCTTTAACTAATTTTAAGTGAATTCATATTTACTAAAATCTAAAATTTGCATTTTATTTTTCCGTCTTTCATATTATTTTTGGTATTAAGTTAAAGTTGTTCCCTTCGATAGGCCATGGCTGGCCTGTGGGATCGCGGGAGGTCAGGCCCCAGCAGCTCGACCAACGGGACGAAGTTGGGGCCGGGGGGTCAGCCCGACGCCCGCATTTTTGGTATTAACTTTGATATTATTTTTATTTTCAATATTCTAATTTTATCTATTTTTAGGATATCTTCGGTTTGTTGACTACAGATTTTGTACAATATTCTGTTTTTATTTCTTAGACCAAAGTTATTCTTCGGATGTTATATATAATTATTATAGATCAAATATGTCAAATTAATTTGCAAAATTTCATTTTTAATCGTGCTTTTTAAATTAAAAAAAAGTCCTTAATTATTAATATATACAAAAATCTTTGTATTGGTAAGTAAATTTTATAGTTTTTCTTTATATCAATTTGCTGTTCTTCGACATTTGATTGAATCCAGTGAAAAACACCATTTAATATTTGGATGTTCTTTTTCTTCTAACTTTTTATGATCTTGATTATTTAAATAAATGCTACTTTCAATTCCATAATTTATTATAGAATCAACCAGTGATTTAAACATTAAGACTTTATGTTTAGTTGGAAAAATATTTTTTATTTATTGAAGCATAGATACATGTGAATTTAATATTTTTAATAAATGGATATAGTGATCATTCCATTTAAAATTGTTATTTATTACTAAACATAACAGTTAATTTTATTTCTTATATTAATTAGGTCAAGCTCACAATTAAGTTATCTATAGTTGTCAGTTTTTACATAATTATGATCATGTATTTCGATATTAGGAATACTTATTCGTCGTTACTTAGTCAATAATAATTATTTATTGTTAGCCATTTAGCCATGTTCGACTCTTGGCGATTCTATGGGTCATCTCTTGCCACTCTTTCCGATCTTGTGCTTTCCTTCTTAACTGCTCTAAACTTAGGGCTGTGACTGCTTTAATCGTGTCCATCCATGTGATTTTCGGGCGTCCACACCTTCTTTTTCCACTTATCATTCCCAGCATTATTGTATTCTCAAGTGAATCTCATCGTAACACATGTCCAAAATGTTTGAGCTGCATTCTTGTTATCTTCCCTCCAAGTGATACTTCAGGTTTTATGTGCATCAAAACCTCCTTGTTTGTAACCTTTTCTGTCCATGGAATTCTTAAGAGTCGTCTCCAGCACCCCAGTTCGAACCCATTTATTCTCCTCCAATCAGCTTTCTTCATTGTCGAACTTTCGCATCCATATAATGCAACAGGAAACACTATGGCATTGACAATAAGAATTACATAGTTTATTTCTCCTACATTAAGATTATTATTTATTATGTTATTTACTGTATTTTTTAAATTTTGGTATTATATTCTATGAATTGGTATTATAGGAAACTGTCATAAGTGTAAGCCAGGTATCAAGATGCTGCAATGTGTAGTACAAGCCATGAAGCTCAGCAGGATCCAATCAAATGAAGAGAAATTCCATTTTTAGATCTTCAATATTTCAGATACTGGTAATTTAAAGAACTGCAAATCGAAGAGGCCATTTAGGCTAAGCAGAATACTTTTTAAAAGATCAAGACTTTTAGGTCTTTTAATGAAACATTCAGCAAGATGATAAGGTCTGTGAGATAAGTTGCTTTTTCCCCCAACATTGATTAAGTTTTCACAAATAGGAAGTCAACTGATATCTTTTTGTTTGGTAAGTTTAGCACCTGGGGTTAATATAAATCATCTGGATTAATCGAATCAGGAAAATGGTTGAGAATCCATTAACCAGTCACAGTATTCTTCTGCCTAGTACTGGCAGAGTTCATAATCCAGTTAATCAACGAGCCTCTTATATATCAGCTGAATCTTTTACATCCAGTTGCTCACCAGTCAG
>JAFIDM010043271.1:0-10436 GCA_023159025.1 Thereuonema tuberculata
GAACTATTTTGATTGTCTACATGTGGGAAATACATACCTGAAATTATTCCGTGTATTTTTGAAACACCCTGTACATTTATAAGTAATAACTTTTTTTTTTTTCTAAATGTAAGAAAAAAAAAATTCTTGTGTCTGTGAGAAATTATTTTTTAAACTAAAAACATTATAAGAAAAATAACATTTAATAAAGTTAAAAGAAAACAAACCTAAAACAATCTTTATTAAAGACAGTATAAAAATAAATAAATTATTCATCAAAGAGGGAAAAAAACGAAATAAGAAATTAAAATAAAATAAGAAATTAAAATAAAATAAGAAATTAAAATAAACTGTTTTTCCCCCATGATAAGATTAGAAAACAATACAATAAGATTAGAAAACATTGCCATTTTATTCTACAAGTCATTTCATGAAGAATCATATATTACATCGTCATTTAACCCTTTGGGCACCAATCATCCTTTATTTCTTAACATTATACAAATTAAGGTCTGAAAATGTCATCATTCTGTTCTACAAGAGAAATCAAAACGTTTGATATATTTCACGATCATTTAACCCTTTGGTCCCCGATAACCCTTTGATCACTGATAATGTGAAAATTAAAAATTAAAAATTATATAAATTAATATCAGCATCTGAAATTATCATCATTCTGTTCTTGAAGAGAAATCAAAAAGCTTGATATATTAACGATCATTTAACCCTTTGGTCACCAATAACCCTTTGATCACTACATACATACATAGTTCTCTGCCAAGGGCAGGTCCTTCACTGCAAACCCAGCATTCTCCAATCTTTCCTATTTTCTGCCTTCCTCTTCGTCTCCACATTAGATCCATTTACCGTAATGTTGTCGATCATCTTAAATCTTCTTCTGCCTCGAACTTTTTTACCGTTCACCATTCCTTCCAATGCATTCTTCATTAGAGAGTTTCTTCTCAGCCAGTGACCCAACCAGTTTCTTTTTCTCTTCCTGATCAGTTTCAGCATTATTCTTTCTTCACCCACTCTTTCTAGCAAAGCTTCATTTCTTATTTTGTCTGTCCATTTCACATGCTCCATTCTTCTCCATATCCACATTTCAAATGCTTCTAGTCGTTTCTCTTCACTGCGTCGTAATGTCCATGTTTCTGCTCCATACAATGCCACACTCCACAAAAAGCACTTCACTAGTCTCTTCCTTAGTTCTTTTTCCAGAGGTCCGCAGAAGATGCTCCTTTTCCTATTAAAAGCCTCCTTTGCTACTGCTATCCTCCTCTTGACTTCTTGGCAGCAGTTCATATCACTACTTATAGTACATCCTAAGTATTTAAAGTTGTTCACTTGTTCCAATGTCTCATTCCGAATACTTATGTTTATCTTCTTTGTCTTTCTTCCGATAATCATAGTCTTTGTCTTGTTTACATTTATCTTCATTCCATATCCTTTGATCACTGATAAAATAAAAATTAAAAATTAAAAATTATATAAATTAATATCAGCATCTGAAATTATCATCATTCTGTTCTTGAAGAGAAATAAAAAAGTTTGATGTATTACCCGATCATTTAACCCTTTGCAAACCAATAACTCTTTGTTCACTGATAATATTCAAATTAAAAATTATATAAATTAATATCATCTTTAACCCTTTGGGCACCTCTTAAACCCCTCGTTCGTCTGATCTTATCAGATATGCAAATGAGATATGCAAATTTTTCGATTATGCTAATGATATGCAAATGTTGGTCCTTATTGCCTTCAATCGATGGCTTATAAGGCCTCATTACTACTTTTGGATTAGGTTAGATATTCTACTAAGGCCCACTGTGGCCCATTGGGACGCTTGAGATAAGACTCCAATGTTTTAGTGATCCGGGACTGAGATGAGGTCGAGTGGTCAGTCCAACGCTCTCCCGTCTGAATCCTTGCAGCTCTAAGCTTAACTGAAGGTGCGTTGCTATTCAAGTTTGACTAAAATGGCAATGCTAGTGCCACGCTTGGGAACGACAGTATAAATCTTAGCAAAATGATTTTTATAATTTGAAAGAAACTTATCTTTATCAGTTAGTTATTATTAATGATACAAAACACATCTTCTTTTTATCTTCGCAATATTTCGCAGTTTATTGTCTTTTAACTGCTTTATCAGTTAGGTTAGGATGAGGGTGGAAATCAGTTACTCATGAACTAATATTCCTATATTAGTTTAAGAGGTTGCAACTTATAATTAATATACTGTATCTATTGATAATTCATTAAATATATTTTTGTTATTTATTTTTTAAATATATTTACAAGTAGAAGCATTGTAAGTATTACTATTTGGTTGTTTCATAATTATTGATCGATTCTGACACAAATAAAAAACCAGAAGCTGGCATCACTGTGGTCTAAGAAATCGGTAACGTCATGAATCACAGCATCGTGGTTAGCAAACTATTTCTTCCTCAAGAAGTTGTGCAAATGGCGAAACATATAAAAGTCTGAGGGTGCGAAATCTAGTGAATACGGAGGGTGAGGGAAGACATCGTACCCCGAAGCGGTGATTTTTTGCATGCTTTCAAGAGACACACGTAGTTGTGCTCCATCATGCAGGAGTATGGGACCCAAACGATTAACAAGCGTTGGTTGTTTGTTGCATAATTTCTGATAACATTCGTCCAGCTGACGACTACACGACATTAGTGATTGTCCATTCGGCAAAACTCATTTTGCACCAGTCTTAGCAGTTCAAGAGATCAGAACCTTCTGTGGGTGAAAGTTGGGTTTGGACATTTGTTCCGGTGCTTCCCCTTTACTGAGCCACTTCGCTGTTCACTTTCTGTTCTCATAAAGCACCCATTTTTCATCAACCATAAGGATGCAGAAAGGGAGTGCTAGCCTCATGTGTTCGAGGGTAATGCATGTTTCCAGATGCAGTATCTGCTTATCTTTTGTGAGTTTGTTTGTTTGGAACCCAGGTATCCAGTTTGTAACCTTTGCAATAGCTGCCAGGTGTCTGCAAACTGGCGCTTGTAATACGAAAAGTTCGGCACTGAGCTCACTTACAGTGGATGTTGTGTTTCTTCCAATTTCTGCCTTTTTTTAACTGTATCTGTCACACACAACCGGACGACCGGCTCCTGGCTTATGATAGATATCAAGATGACTGGCAAGGAACTTTGAAAACATTCTATGGACAATTCTGTCACTCGTTATGCCGACACCCAACGCTTTATTGGCATCGGCAACCATCGGACACATTACGTCCAAGTTTGAATTAATAATTTCACTAATCAAATTAATAATTAATAAAATCACTAATCTCCCAACGCGTTGCTCCATCACTACACAAACAGCTTTGACTGAAATACCTTTTTTCAACATATTTTCCAAGCTCAGGAGCAAAACACCATCTTGATTAGTTTTTTCAGTTACTTTAGACTTGGGAAAAAATCTCAAATTTTTAAATATTGTTCCACATGGCCATTTAAATTTTTTTCTGAAAGCTTACATGCTTTCTTAGACTATAAAACTATTAGTCCAAGACTAATTTCGTTTGAAATTTGAATTCAGCATAAAAAAATACATTGGGAGAACAAATTTGGTTTTATTTGATTGATTAGGAGATGAGATATTCAAGAAAAATACGATAAAAAAGGGACGTGGCACCAAAAAAAAAACTTCAAAGATTCATATTTCATCAAATATTTAACCAAAAAAATCCCAGATATTGCAGAATGTGTTATCTTATGGCCCTTTACATGGAAATACATTTTCATAAAAATCTGAAGTGTTGTGGTGAACTCATCTGGTGTTTTGACGTGGAATGACCCGCATCCATTTCCATACAGTTGAATACTCCATATCTATTTATCTGAATTTTGCTCGTGTACTGCCAGATCCGTGTGCTGCATTTGCTTCCACTATGAACGTTGCAACAGTTTCAACTTGTCAACTTGTCATTTGTTATCGTTTTGTGTCCGCGTCCTGGTTGCAATTCTAGAGATCCAGTATTTTCAAAACATGAGATCATGTTTTACAAATTGGTAATAGTCATGGGACCTTTCCGTAGACCCTTCGTTGTTTCGAATAATCGTAGTGTAATGGACGCATTCCTGTTATTTTGGTAATAACAACTTTATGAGCAACGCCCGATCCCGTAAATACAGCATTATGTATAGAAACGTTCACAACACGTGAAGCAGGACGAACTGACCGATACCACTCATGTTGATACCAGGGCCCCCACAAGGGGGAGGGACAGTTGTTCCCTCAGCACCGGGGCCCGGCCGTTAAAGAGAAAAAATTATAAATTGCCTAACACTTCTAGGCTTTTTTTAAATAATGAAGTAAACATTTGATTTTAACTACTTGTCTGATTTAATCGTCTGCATAGAGCTATTCTGCATTACAATGTTTTCATAGAGCAAAGTTTTTTCCTGAACTTTTTTCTAAACTTCATTTCTAAAGCTGGAAAAGTAAATGTTGGCGTTGTCACAGTTTTATTTTAACTTTTACTTTTTTTTCTTTCGTGATCAGATTTTCACCCTCAGCCCATATTTTAACTTAGTTTTGATGTCCTCGCCCGTTGTTTTGTTCAGTAAATACTTTTTTATTGTAAAAGAAATCATTATTTATATTCATAAATCCGATTATTTTATATTTTAATGATGTTATTACCCGTTTTTCTGAAGTTTTCGGTTTCATCTATTATATTCCCGTCAGAATTTTATTTATTCTCATTCCCATAAAACTAGTGTTTTTCTATTTCCCATGGCGGTCAACATGTCAATTCTCTGTCCTACATCACTAATTACAATCATACAATCATACATTTAATGATTGACTTTCTGTTAATTTGTGTGATGTCACGACAACTACCCCGAAGAAAGAACTGAGTTCTTCATTAGTTCAACTATCATTCGGATCTTGGAATAATGCAGTAAGAAGTTTGGCAATGCAAGAAGGATCAGCGGTGGCTGTAGAGTAATGAGGACACAAGCCATAGATAAACGGTATCGGATGTTCCCGATTTCAGCGCACATTAGCCGTGTCTGAACGTTAGTCGTATCATCACCAGGGGACCTTCCAATACACTTGTCTAGATACGTATTGGCATGCGAAGACAGTGTCAACGGTTGCGTGAACCAGCAAAAAATCAAAGAAAAGACTCAGTGCGTCTTTTCCCTGCTCAAGGAGTCATTCCGATTCCGGATTTAAACGCATGTGGGACCCGGAACAGTATTATTGGTGAACCAAAACTTCTGTAAGTTTATTTTCTTACATTATATTTATCGTGAGACTAAGGAAAGTGCTACGAAAAAAACCTAAGTATCTGAGTTTTGCTACCTCAGTCAATCTCAAATAATATCAGAAAATAATATTATCTAAGAAAATAGCCACTTAACTGTGTCAAAATGATCAAAAAGAAAATTGCCTTTTCTTTGTTTGTTTTAAAAACAATCATTTTCAAATAATATGTAGAGGTAAAGATAGTATTACGAGCCTCCATTCTGTTTTTGTGCAATAAGAATAATAATAATTATACATTTACCCATTCTTTTTAAGGAATAATGTAATCTATTACGTTACTTATTTGGTTTAATTGTATTTTGTACAGAAATATTAGGTGGTGTTCATTTAAAAATAAAGTTGTAGGGCAATAAACTTTGTATAAAATTTGATATGTATTGGTAATATTAGCCCCATTGTAATAATATTCAAAAATACTTGTAAATAATTACAAACTATATTGTGGGCCCGGTAGCCGAGTGCGTCAGGGCGCTTGGCTGCGGGTTGGAGATGGCGGGTTCGGTTCCCGGACTCGGCGTGGTTCGGGAATTTTTCCACGCTCCTTTCATCTCCAAACGGGTTCTAGGGTCTACCCAGCCCTCTCTAGAATGGGTACCGGGTTTCTTTCCCGGGAGTTAAAGGCGGGCGGGCGTCGGGTTGACCACCCCACCCCAACTTTGTCCCGTAGTTCTTATCGTTGGAGCCTAACCTCCTGCGCCCCGATAGGCCTGTATAGGCCTGCAGTGGGGTACTTTAACTTTTTTTTTAACAAACTATATTGCAAATGACAAAATAAGTTTTATTTGAATACAAAAATTTTCATAGTTAATTTGAATTGCAGCTATTTACAAAAGTCACAGACACACTGGTCTTTTTCACATCCTGTGCACTCATTATGAGCCCACATTTCGCAGACAAGGCATTGCACCCAAAGCTCGCCTTATTTGTCTTCAGAGAACAACGATTCGCAAAACAAGCATACAGCGGATTCTTCTCCATGGTTTTCCACGCCAATTTTCGTTTCCATCACTTATTCCACTGAATAATTAGACTTAATATCGTCTGGATTTGAGTCAGTTCCAAGTCATTTAGTTTAGGTTTCTTTTCGCATGATCGTTTTGTAGGATTATTCGATTGTTTTTTATACCTGTTCTGCTTCTTTTGATCAACTTTCTGCTTCTTTAGGTCTTCCTTTTCTTTATTTTTCATTTATTTTCGTTTTTATTCTTCTTGTTTGTGAGCACACATGGGGGGGGGGGGGGGGGGGGGGGCTCATTACAACCCTCATTATTTTTGGAAATAAAACCTAAATCATGCTATTCCCTATAATAAAATAAAACTAAAATTACCGTTTTGTAATCCCTTTATCCTTGTAGATAAACACCCGCTAATTTTAAAACAACTCTGAGAATGAGAAATCAATTAAATATAAAAGAAAATACATACCTTACAAACTTTTCTTCACTACGATAAACGAAACCAACCTGTTACACTCGACAGCCACATTGAACTGAGTCAGAACAACTTAGCGGCGAATCCACGAACTATGACTATAGATTTCGGCTGCTGACGCTTGTCTATGTGCCATATTTTAAATGATATGTAGGAGGCTCATATTATATACAGTGCCCATATTACAACCTTTACCTCTATATGCATGTACTAGTTTCAATCAGCTGAGAGAGAAAATCACAACAATTTTCCAGTATTTTTGATCGGCTTGAAATTATCCATTAGAATTAAAAAAGATGAAACAACTACTTTTATCCAGAATTTTTCTTGATAACTGGCCAGTAAAATGGTATTGGGTTCTTAAATGGAAGCCTCCGCTAGGGAATTTAATTTCCTCAGAAATTTCAGGTTTGTCCCTCCCTTCTTGTTAAGCTGTATTTCTTTTTTCGTTTTGTCTTAATTCGTAGCTTCTTTTTTTATTTATTCGTAGCGATTTTGCTTATTAAAAATGGATTTTTTTTCTTGTCTTGAAAATACAATCCTTGTGATAAGGCTTCCACTGGATAAGTGATTTCATTATATATAAGGTGTTAAAATTAAAATTGGCTTATTTAGAGCATCATGCAGCTGCAACCAATAGTCGGAGAGACACCAAAAGTTGCACACATACTATTCAACGGATGCTCTCAACATTTCTGCAAAAAAAAATTTAAGAAATCGTCTACTAGATGGCGATTTTACAGCTATATGAACAAAAACAGAATGTTCAATAAGACATTTATTATCTCGGTTTTAATTTGCTAAATAAATAAATCATATTTTTATGTTATGTATGCAAGGCTTCCGGAGTGAGCGACTGTAACCGGCTAGTAATACTATAAATCCTAAATTAACTGATTTTGGTTACAAAAGATTATAGTTTGAGACATGTGTCTATAGTGTGTAAAAGAATTTAAAAACAAGAAAACGATTATACGTTTATATGTTGAAGATACAGTATTTTGATTCTGAGTGAGATGATGACTTATTAAAAAAGTTAAATAGTATTTTTAAAATGAACGATATGGAAGTAATCATCATTTTTCGTTGGAATTAAAATTGATTACAATAAGGTAAACAGCATACTTAAGATTAGTCAATGTCATTATTTTGATGAAATTTTAGATAAGGATAATTTCATTGAGTGTGAAGGTTCAGTATTGCCCATGGTAGTATTTATCAAAAAAGAGCAGCAAGTGAAACTTGGTGACTCAGATTGTTTCTCAACATGGTAAGTAGTGTATCTTACATAGCTAACTCAAGTCACCCTGACATTTATTATAATATAAATCTTTTATCCAGAAATTTACTGAAACGAAAAAAAGATTTTAAAGTATAGTATTTAAACCACAAAACTTTGGTCTAGTGTATAAGAAAACATATAAAAATGTCATAAAGATTCTCAGATTATGGATAAACAGGGCAGGTTTACCTGATAGAAAGTGCACAAGTGGTTCTGTAATAGAATTCGGAGGAGCAGCTGTTCTGTGAAAGAAATAAAATATTACTGCGATCTCATCGCAAGAAAGCAAATCTATTGTTTCATCTCATGCATTTTTGATAATAACGTACTCATTTTATATGTAAAGTTCCCATTTTTCTTTTGTAGATCCCTCCTTCTACAGCCTCTACCATTAAATATTTCCAACATCACACTAAATTTAAATGTAAAAAAAAAAATACATTTAATACTAAAAAGCAAATTTTCAAAAAGATTACGTCTTTTCTTTTTCAAGTCTAAAATCAAGCTAGGCTTGAAAAAGAAAAGACGTAATCTTTTTGAAAATTTGCTTTTTAGTATTAAATGTAGTTTTTTTTTTTTTTTACATTTAAATTTAGTGTGATGTTGGAAATAACGTACTCAGTTCAGACATGTTTTTAGAAGCTAAATGAGTTAGATTATATTGTACAAGCTACAAATATATCCTGTAACAATTTAGTTGACATCAAATTGAGTACGTATTGATTTTTTTAACTAAATCAAAGAATAGTAACATTCAGATTAAATACCACAAAGTCAGGAATAAAGTATAAAGAAAGGAAATTAAAATTCAGTAAGAAAATGTTGAAGATTCTTTGATTAAACCTGTCAATAGTAAAGAAGGATGACAGTTTTAATGTCAAAAATAGGTCTAACAGTAGAAGTATGTTGTTGTAGAATAAAAGACTATAAATAAGGGTTTGTGATACATATATTGTGTTTAATAGTCTACATTGTTTCTAAGTCATCGCACAAAATTGTATATGCTACATGACAAGCTAGAATTCAGGAAATAGTCGAATTTTCTAGGCAAAACTAGAAAGTCCTAACTCTCGCCGAGCGTTCTAGTATATTCTAGGCCAAACCCGAAGCTGGAAACTGTCTTAAAACAAAAATTCGGCATTTCTAATTTTTTCAAGGACGAACTTAAATATACAAACGGATTACTTTCAACACTTCTGTGGGAAAAACTTTTTGGCATTTTACACTAAGCAAAGGATTGGTTAATGCTCTAAATGATCGCCATAATATTTCGGAGGCTTCTTCTTGCTCGATCAACGTCAGCGATGAATATATTGTCTCCAATTTTCTCGACGCTGTATCTCGACGAGGCTTCTTTAGTGTGGCGTAGTGTTTTATCCAAGTAACATCAATTTTCAGAATGAATGGAAGCAAGAAAAAAAAATTATCGATATTTCGAAGCTGAACTTTAAGAAAAGTCATTTTTACGTCCTTTCACGTGAACAGTAACAAATTTAATCGACGGGGTAAGGTTATTCAAAAATACCTTTGATAAAGACAAAAAACTCATACCTATACGGCAAGTTATTCTTAAGAATTTATTTTTGGACAAAAATCATTTCTATCATACAATGTCATTCGTCATTTGAAGCTTTTGTAACGGGGGTTTCGGTAAGCTAGTTACGATTAAGATGATATCTTATGGATTTTGTACATTAACATTTGCGTCTTTTTTAACTAAATAAATTATTCGAAAGACGGCTTCACAGAACTGCAGGATGAAATGTTAGAATGTAATCGTGGTCCATGGCACACACAGAAAAACTAATATCTAAGTCCGAAGAAGATGTGCATTATTATTTACCTAATGATGAAGCTTTCGACGGTCTAGACCAGGGCTGCACAATCCGCGGTCCTCCGCTGTATTTATGGCGGCTTAGCAGCCTCAAATGTAATATTAAATTTGAACCTTTACAGTGCTGCCAACAGATATGAAGAAGAAAAATTTGGCAATGTGTCACTGCCTGATTTCGACAGACTCTATACCTAAGGAAATGAGCCATCTTAGTGACCAAACCATGAAAATGACATCTTTATTTGGCAGCACTTAAATGTGTGAATAGTCTCTTCAAACACATTAATGTGAAAATAACTTTAATCAATACTATAAACTTCTATAAACTCCATAATTCTCCAGACATCAATATTTCGTCACATTTCAGAGACTTTTACAAGATGTTTTCTTAAATTACTCTATAGGAAGGATAATACCTCTCCCTGTTCCTAAAACTAAAACTACATTACATTAATAATACAAAGCAAGAAACTTCTAACAATATAAAACGTGAACATCGAATCCGTTCATTCCTTTAGTTTAAATATAATCCAAATTTATTGTCCAAATTATAAGTCCAATGAATAATCTTCTTCATTGATAAATAACTTTTGATCTTCATTATTAAAT
>JAFIDM010043272.1:0-10435 GCA_023159025.1 Thereuonema tuberculata
TATTCATTTATATCTAAATCAAGCCCATTGAAAATTTTAGCAAAAAATGTCCCCGGGCATTCGACGGAAATTCCGATTTGAATCCCTGCATTGCAGCCTGCATAACGGGAGATAGTTTTGTGCTAATTCTAGTTAGCATTAGTCTAAGAAAAGTCACATGGATGATAGCCTTCCACCACTTTCGTTTTGCAGCCAGAACATCATTAACCGCTGATAAGTATGGTTAGAGTTACATTTTAGAAAGATAGCCAGGACAATAGCAGATTACGCACAGTTTCAGCTTCCCAACGTTGACAGACAGATTCAGCGGATTTTAGTCGTGATAAGAACGCCGAAAAACAAGACTGCTACGAATTGTCGGTCTACGTGTAATTAGAGTCATGCATTCATCGTAGGTCAATCCGGAGATTGGTTCAAGTTTACGGAACCCTTGTGACCCTAGGACAAGCCATAGCTATAGAAGAAAATATATACTGAAATGTTTTCCCGTTGCCTTCTCCAGGACGCCATTACGTATTGACGTCAGACCGAAGAGAAAGTGAAGAAGAGGCTGACAACACAGGAAAGCAAATTGAAATATCCATACTGTCGACCGGGATTTGAACCCGGGTACCGACAAACCGGCCTCACGGCAGACCGACGCCTGAGACCGCATGACCACACTAGCACGGCAAATTAGAGCCAGGAAAATGAATTTAGTACAACTTTAATGAACTTAGCATAATTTCAGCCACCCGGAGTACCTGAATGTAGTGCCAGAAATGTTCAGGATTATTCATTCTATTAGCAAGTCATCATAAATCGACGGAAGTGAGTCATTCAACATGGTTTTATCTATTGCTTCCAGTGACGTTAGGAACTCCAGTTAACTGTGTGAACCATTGCATGACACAATAAGTTGGTGCTAATTTAATGAATCGTCGAATTTATTTGTGCAGGAGTAATTAGGATCAGCTAGGATTTTGGTCGATTTTTGGCTAAGATTTTGGATTAGGATTTTGGTTTGGTCAGTGAGATTTAAGTAATTTATCGTTCGCAGTTTTCTAAATCAGATTTCCAAGCCAGGAGGTTAAATTTTTTTTAGGCGAGTGTTTTATTTTTGCAATTGTGCGCATTTCCAAGGATGCAGCCACTGGAGGATCCAGCGATTGTGTATTTGTCCGAGGTCATCTTAGAGTTAAGCTGTTAATAAATAGGATTAATTGTAGTTTGTGGTGTATGCAGTATTCTGTGAGATTCTACTACGTTAGCGCTGACCCCTGCGACTTGGATAATTTTTTTGGGCCTAAAGTAAAACATACTCTTACTCCATAGATCTTATAACCACGCTCTACTATTATCCATAAAGATATGTATTTATTTTTTTTAACAATTATACACTAATTTATACGTTGAGTTAGAATCCTAGCCTGATTCCTCACAGCCACTAGTTTCTCACATGCTAAATTGCAAAACAATTGCAATGGTTTTCTTTCTTCTAAATGGTGAAATTGAGCAAGCTAAAGTGCATCCAGTCTACGTGGCAGCATTGTTGTAAAGAGATATTGTGTTAGCTTTCCTACCAGCCATTATTTGGTGCACACATCAATATAGAAGACATTTCCTTGTAATGGCTGAATTACACTGTGCTTGCTATTGCGCATTACAAAGAAGTGATAAAAATACAAAAGAAAGTCGCTGCGCCATCTATCATGTATTCTGTGATATAACTGTGCTAACCGCGTTATGTGGTGCCATCTATCGAGCAATAAGTAATATACGATTCAAGTAGATCCAGCTGCAAACAGCACTCTTACCTGTAATTTTCAAATAATTGCTGTCGCCTAGGACGACTTTTAAATACTAATATTTTTTGCTAAAATTTTGTATATGCTTGTTTTAGACATAAATGAAAAAAATTAGTCTTGTGGAGATATATATTTCCACATTTTCGTTTTTTGGACCACCCGAATGTAATGTATTATATATAAATCAAATCTAGTTTTGCCTTCATTACAAAATGATCAATTTAATATTGTCAATGTTAACAATACATCACTAAAACTTCAAACCTAAGAATTTCAAGTTCTCAATTTCATAATTTTCTTAGATTTTAAATTAATGTATATTAATGTTGTAAACTAAAGTAAATTTCGTTACAATTTGGTCATTCCATTGTTGTTTATTTATAACTAGCCGGGTACCGTCGCTTCGCTCCGGAACCCTTGCGTATATAGCATTAAAAAAAACAACTTTATTTATTTAGCAAATTAATGTTGAGATCGGAGAATATACGACTTCCCAGCCTGTTGTGCCCTTCTCCACTTAACTCAGGTGTATTGCGGGTTGGCGCCACACACCTGGGGTTGCCGCCATACACTTCATCGTCAGTTTGCCAGATTATTCCCTATCCCGAATTTCGAAAAATCCGGCCTTATTCCTTGTCTACATCATAAAGGAAACCTCTGTGCAAAATTTCAGTTTTCTAGATCCAAGGGTTTGGGGTGGACGTTGATGAGTCAGTGAGTGAGTGAGTCAGGACTTTTCTTTTTATATATGTAGATTTTCATGAATTTTGTTTTGTTAACATCATTGATTAGTTCTTTATAGATTATATTTGGATCTGTTATTTTCTCATTTTCAACTGTTATCCGATTCGTTCTTTACATATTATTCCTGGTGTTTTGATATCATGTTTATTTATGAAAATATGATCTATATTTGTTTTCGTATTTCCATGAATTGTACAGTTTCTTGTTGTTCCGTAAAGACGATTTTTGAAACCATTATTGCACATAAGTTTTACGTATTTCTGTACTGCATTGTTTTTATTCATTTTGAAAATATCTATATTTATGTCGCCAATCAGTATAGCTGGACAGTTGTTTAATATATTTTCATGTTTTATGAATAGATTCTCTATTTTAGTAACATTTTAGTAATTTGTAATTTAGCATTTTGCTTACATAATGACCGATAGAATAACGTTTTATAATATACGTTTTTATATATTATAATAATAATAGCCGGGTACCGTCGCATCGCTCCGGAACCCTTGCATATATAGCATTCAAAAAACAAACTTTATTTATTTAGCAAATTAATGTTGCGATCGTCGGAGAATATATAACTTCCCAGCCCGTTGTGGCTTCTCTGAATAACTCGGATGTATTGCGGGTCGGCATCACACATCGAAAATTCACATTTTTGCATGTATCTTGTAAACGCTGAAGCGTTTGTGAATAAGTGATATATCGTTCGATAGAACTTTCAAATGCCAACATTTTCTCAATATAATGTTCTCTTCCATCTTTTATACTTTTCGTTTAAATTGAGAAAAAGTCAAAATTTGACCCTTTAAAAGGCGCCATCTTGGAAACCAAAAGCTTTTTTCGAAAGATTTTTGTAGCATTTTGTTTGTCTTAAAAAGATCTACATTTTATCCATTTACATGACCACTCTATCTCTTATAGTTTGGTCACAAAATTGGAAAAACGTAAAGTCTTATGACAGACAAAATAACGCTTTTATAATATATAATTCAAATATGCATTAAAAAAATCAATGGTGGGAGTTTCAGTGTCCCATTTTTCAAATTTTTATATTCTTCGCAAGTGATTATGTAATGTTAATTGAGAAAAGTACCCTTTCTAATAAACTTTGTATATTGCTCATTTAAAACTTTTGAAAATTAATAAAAATCGTAAAAAACTTTAAATATCAAAGAAAAATTCAGTCTTAAAATTTTACTTATTTAATTATTAGAACCGAAGTTCAACGTGCAGAGGAATTGTTTGGAACAAAAAGAGTAGATTAGATTAGATTAGATTAATGTTGGGATTGAGGTTCCAGACCCCGTGCACGTCAACCTAAAAGCTTTATTGTGCTCCCATTTTCGCGTTGTTAGGGAGTTCCAATACCGGTGAACTTTATAAGTTCCAGTATCTTACTTCCCAATCTTGCGTCAAATTCATCTCCCGGCTGTTTGCCCTCAAATACCCTTCTTCTCCTAGGGTCCAAGGATTCGCAGTCCAGGATTAAGTGTTTGGCTGTCTCCGGCGACTGCCCGCATAATCTGCAGCTGATGTCTTCTTGAAGTAGACCTACTACTGTCAGATGTTTCCTGAAGTGGCCATGTCCAGTGATAAATGCTACGGCTAATCGAAGATTAGCTCTGTCAAGTCTAGTCAAGGACTTTGTAAACGAAGTTAAAGGTCCTTGCACTAGTTTTTTCCCCAAGGCTTGACCAGGAAAGAGATTCCATCTTAGTTGGTGTTCTCTTTTGGCCCAATTGTGCATTGTGCTTTTAGCTAGAGACCAGCTAATTCCACAAGCTGGTTCTGGACCAATGAAGGGAGTTTCAGCTACCTCTTTTGCTAATTGGTCCGCTTTTTCATTCCCATCAAACCCCCTATGCCCTGGAATCCATCCCAGTGTCACTGCATTGAGTTGGGCAAGAGCACAAAGTGTTTGGTGGCATTCCCAAACTAATTTAGATGTTACCACATCGGTGTCAAGCGCTCTAAGGGCAGCTTGACTGTCTGAAAGAATGGAAATGTTTGCATTCCTGTAGCCTTTTAAAAGCCCAAGATATGCACATTCCAAAATAGCTATTATTTCTGCCTGGAAAATAGTACAATAACTTCCCAGGCTACCTTTTATAGTGGTTCGAGGCTTGTTACAGAACACCCCGAATCCAGCTTTATGATTAATTAAAGAACCATCTGTGTACCAGACGATTTCCTTAGTTGGAAGATTTTTCTTCCTAGTCTCCCAAAGTAACCGTGATTCAATGGTCACAGTGTATGGTTTTGTAAATACAAATGTTCTCTTCATTACGTCTGAAGACATATAGAGAACTGGAAATAACTTTGTCAGGTTGTTGTTGAGTTTGGTATGACTTTTAAAAGATCGACCATGTCTCAACAAACCTGTTTGTTGTAATCGATAGATTGTTTTCCAAGCTTCTAGCTGTAAAAACAAATCTAGAGGTGTTAGGTCTAGTAGCACTTCCAGTGCTGCAGTTGGGGTGCTGGTAAAAGCACCTGTAATATACAAACAAGCCATTCTTTGTAGACTAGCTAGTTTGTTAGTAGAAGTCTTCTGTGTGGCTTTACGCCACCAGACTATAGATCCATATTGTATCTGAGGACGTATAACCGAAACATACAGCCAATAAGCTATATTTGGTTTAAGTCCCCAGTTTGACCCAATGGCACGTCTTGTCGTAAGGAGCGCCCATTTGGCCTTATGAATGACATTGTCCAGATGTGCGTTCCAGTTCAGTTTTTGGTCCAAGGTCACGCCGAGGAACTTTACTGATTCCGAAGCTTCCAACTGGACTCCATTCAGCTTAACTCTGCTTAATGCAGTTAAATTCCTCTTACGAGTGAATGGAACTATGACAGTTTTTGAGGGGTTGACTTTTAGTCCCTCCCTCAACAAAAAGAGTAACATCAAACACTAAAATAGACAAAAACCAATTCATGCTTTTAATATCATCATTGATGGGAATCTACAATATCTGTTTCATCATTATTACGGATCATCAGATAGATTTACCCCTCAAATGACAAGATATCAGAGGATAAAAGGCTATGTAATCCAAAACAGGATCAGGTTGTGGGATCCAACAAACATATAACGAAAAGGATAAAATGCTGTTTCAATACAGGAATTCCTTTCCTTTATTTGCTTTTCTGTCTCATCCCACAGCCGGCTAGCATTTTGGGTTCCGTAGCTTTCCATCCCCTCCGATCTTGTCGTTGAGCGGAAAATCTAACCGATAATCCATAATAATTGCGAGATAGGAATTTAAGTAAACTTCATATTTACCTTAATCAGCTCAATTTTAATTCAACAGGATCACCAGAATGAAACCATCAGTATTCGTTAACTTTGCTGAAAATAAGGACAATCTAATAAGAACTATATTGATAATAATCAAAACAGCAATTAAAAATATATATATTAATCATACAAAACCTACAGAAAAACCCATTTTTAATTTGAATGCACAGCAATCATAACAATCGCAACAACAGCGTCTTTTGCATTCGAAACAATCACATTTATGGTGACGTTTATTGGAAATAAACAAAAGGAAATTAAAGCAATATCAATCATTAGAAGACGTTGCGAAACATTGTGATTGGTTTACTAATCTCTTTCCCTCCCTTGTTTAACATTAACTATTAGTTATGATTCTTAGAATATTTAATAAGTGATGCTTATTTATTTTAATATTGGTATGAACATCGATCTCTTTACCTTTTGTGCTTTTGTTCTCTGTAACTTTCTTTAGTTCTGTACTTGTTAATTGGATGCATTTGTAAAGTTTCAATAAAATGTATTAGCGAACATTGTTTATCCTTTCCAGATGTTTGCTATACATTTTAATGAAGACTTACAAATACATCCAATTTCTCTGCAAACAATTTCCGCTAAGGTATGATACAAGGGTGAAATGATTACAATTGTAGGCCGGTGGGATTTGAGGAAAATAAAGAACTAAGTATCTAGTGTAGCCACCATGAGCGTTAATAAATTCTGCTACACATCTCTGCATAGAGAGGAAGAGACATCGGTTGAGCGTTTGGATATTTCAGTGAGGTATCGATAATTTCATAAACAAAATAGGAATATGAGAACAAGAAGTTTAATTAATAATATGTACCATTAGGGTAGTCCAAAAAAAATGGAAGTTGGAAATGAATATCTCTATTAGGCTAATTTTATTCATTCATATCTAAAACAATCACATACAGAATTTTAGCAAAAAATTTTAATATTTAGAGGTCACCCCTGCTGGGAGAGTTCATAATTTAAACGATTTTTAGTAACTACTATTACAGAAGTATATCATACCGACTTACTTTTCTCCAAGAGTCTGCTGTTATTGACTCTGTATCTAAAAATACATACAAAACAATTTACATAATAAAACTGAAATATCCAATTATATATTTAAAGGTAGATTCAGTTCCTGGACGTTTAAATCCAACCTCCTTTCTATCTAATTTCCCAGGAATCCAATGTTCAGAAATTTGTGGAACTATTCATAGCTTTATACCAAATGCTATTGAATCTGTAAATATTAAATCGTTTATTAACTGAATCAAATCAATATACATTAGATGGTTTAAAAAAAGCAATTGTCTCTCAAACCATCTTATAACAATTATCACCTGTTTCTAATGAGAAGACTAGTTAAACTATAACATTAGCATGTCAAACTAAAATTACTTCACAGTGTCTACTAATTCCTCAAACAGTTCCAATAAATTGAATTCTTATATCATCATCCATTATTATTATCCTCCTAATAATCCTATGACTCATCCATAGATTTGATTTAATTGATAAATCTCAAAATCTACCAAATATTATTAAAGAACAAATTAATTAAAAATGATAATAAATCTATTTTCTGTGTTTGACCCATCCTCATCAATTATAAACCTTTGTATAAATTGAATTAGAACTGTTCTTTGCTTATCTCTTATTCCTGTACAATTACGGATAATTCCTTTTCCATTCAATATTCTATGAAAATTATTTCTATCCTATTTAAGAAAAGAATTTAAATTATTATTATCTAAATCTATTTCCAGACCTTGAATAATTTTTATTTCCTTCTTTTTCTAATTATAATAAATAATATCTTATAAAATAATATATATATATATATATATATATAAATCCTAAACACGAAACTTAAAGCTGGTGGTCATCAAGTTTCGTAAAGCAAAGATTTCATTTAATCATTTGCAATTTAGAATTCAGTAAGTACAGAATATAAGAATAAAAATTAACTTATATTACTAAACTTATAAAATTGCCAGACAGTGATCTGTGATTTGAAAATTCCAATATCAAAAAAACAAATCATGCTTTTAAAATGCCGATCAAAAAACAAATCACTGTTTCCATGGAGATATAATTACTCTCCACTTCGTCAGTGGCGAAATTTGGAACTAATTTAGAAATTAAAACGCAACACAATCAAAACCCTGTTCTTTCAAAATTTAAAATTAAATTTAAAATATAAATTTATCTAAATATCAATATTAAATCTAAATTTAAAAATAAAACTACCCTATATAATAGCTAAATTATACATTTTTCAGAAAGAAACTAATATTTAAAACTGAATTTAAAATTAAAATAAAAAATTTAAGAAATGAAATTACCCAAAATAACAGCTATATTATCTAATTTAAATATCTAAAATATTACAAATTAACTAATATAAAAATGACTTAATTGACTAAGTATAAAATGAGCTCAACTGTTGTAGCCGTGGGTGGATTGTGGTGTCAATGTGCGGTTTTGGATCACGCGTTTCCAATAGCTGGTGAAATCAGTTCACGGAAGTTGAATATTGGTGTCGTCCATGGATTGTAGGACATTGCGTATTATCTGTGGTCGCGTACGTAAGTGCCACAGTGGGTCGTTTGAGGAGAAACGACGTTAAGGAGCCCAATCACCCTATCACACCCCCAAATAAAAGGATAAATATTTTGTGCACATGGTTACGACGGATCGTTCAGCCACATCACAAACCTTGGCTTTCAGAATTACTTGGTGTTTCACAGCAACCAGTCTCCGCTCGTACGGTTCGACGTTGTCTGCAGCATCAAGGATTGACTGTACGCAAGAGGCTATAACGGTGCCTAAAATGTAGGGCATTGGTGGACGAAAACAAGAAAACAATTTGAGTAGAAAAGCCTTTACAGTCCTATTCGTAATTGAAACTGATGAAGGAAATAAATCACTTTCTAGGAATAATTTTTTTTTTTAAATTGAGAAATAAGACTCTTTAAAACTGATACAGAATTGTTTTTTTTTCAAGTAAGTTCATAAAAAATATCCAAATATACAAAAATACAAAAATATAAAGATATAATACGAAAATCAAAGAATTTACCCAAAATATGCAATTTAGTAAAAACCAGCGGAATTTTTACAAATCACTCCAACACGGAAAAGAACCACAAAACAATGAAGGACCAGATAAGGAGGAGACCTTGGCTTTTTGGAAAAACATCTGGGAAAACCCGGTAACCACAATACAGAAGTTTCCTGAATCAAGGAGATTGACATGAAGAACAAGAAAAAGAAAAATAAGCAAATGGATAACATCACAATAACAGAAGAAATGGTCCAAAAGCATGCTAAAACAGTAAAAAATTGGAGTGCTCCAGGACCTGATGAACTACATGGGTTCTGGCTAAAGTATTTGACCAGTCTATATCACTGCATTGCAGTACAATTCAATAAAATGCTCCAAAACACTACAACTGAGGATTGGCTAACACAAGGACGAACTTTTCTTATAAATAAGGACCTGGACAAAGACAATACACCCAACAACTACCGCCCAATCACTTGCCTTCCAACAACTTTTAAATTATTCACTAAAATTCTGGCTACAAGAGTCTACAATCATCTAACAACAAACAGTCTTTATCCTGTTGAGCAAAAAGGAAATTTCAAAAGGTCAAGAGGCACAAAAGACCAGCTGCTAATTGACAAGATGATACTAAAAAATTGTAAACGACGCCAAACGAATTTGAACATGGCTTGGATTGACTATAGAAAAGCTTTTGACTCATTGCCACATTCTTGGATCAACAACTGCTTGGAAATCTATAGAATAAGTGACAACATCAGAAAATTTGTGCAAAATAGTATGGAGCAATAGTCAACAACACTTATGGCAAACAATACTGAATTAGGCAAGGTGCAAATACGTCGTGGTATTTTTCAGGGTGACTCACTGTCCCCCTTACTTTTCAATATTGCCCTTATACCCTTGACCTCAATTTTGCATAAGACTGGACTTGGCTACCAAATTTCTACTCAGGCTGGAAAGGTCAACCATTTGCTTTACATGGATGACTTAAAACTTTACGCAAAAAGTCCAACTGAGCTAGAATCACTACTGAACACTGTGAGAATCTTCAGCGGAGATATTAAAATGAACTTTGGACTGGATAAATGTGCAATGCTGACAGTACAACGTGGAAAAGTTCAGAAAATAGAAGGCATTGAACTGGCAAATGGAGATATAATAAGGTCATTTAATAAGGAAGACCCATACAAATACCTCGGTATTTTAGAAATGGACAACATACTGCATGATAGAATCAAAAACCTTACTAGATCAGAGTATTTGAAAAGAGTTCGAAAGATCCTAAAATCTAAACTCAATGCTGGAAACACTATTCGTGCAATAAATACATGGGCAGTGCCCTTAATTCGATATCCAGCGGGAATTATTGACTGGACATCTGCTGAACTGGAGACACTCGATAAAAAAACACGAAAAATCCTTACTATACATCACTCATTACACTCTAAGAGTGACATTGATAGACTGTATTTACCACGCAGCATTGGAGGTTGTGGTTTATTACAGATACAACAAACTGTTGAAGAGGAAAAATGTGGC
>JAFIDM010043273.1:0-10435 GCA_023159025.1 Thereuonema tuberculata
TGAAATGTGCAGATATCTAGTCTAATTATCCCTCTAGAATCTTCTCTGCTTCTTTCGAGGCTAGAATTATTTATTGCCGAAAATTGAAGTAAAGTTTCTGCTACTGAAAGGGTGCGTTGAAATGAAGATAAACAGTCACAAGAAGAGGTCGTAACATAGCTGAACTTAGGCCTTTCGAGTAACCATTTGTTTTGAGAGTCAAAATTGCTAGCAGAAGACCATTAGAGTAGTGGAAAGGTAAGAAGAGCTAACGAAGGCAGATATTCATTTAAACTTGTAAGACTGTAATAGAACAGCATCGTCTTTTAACTGACATTTACGGTATTAACAGAACATTGTTTCAGCCTCGGCCGTTAGCATTTACTCTGGGTGATCCATAATCTATGCCACTCTAAAGGAAGGAAGCGACTGAACTGGGTTAGACAGGATTGCGATTTTATTGAACGTCAATGTTGTTTACTGATTAGTCAGTCTGCTAGCAGGAAAGATTCAGGATTGCTACAAATGTGAAGGCAATAACATCATTCAGACATTGTCGAGTCAGGCATCTATGATGAAATAGTGCCATGAACCAATAGCACTATTCTCTTATCTCAACAGCATACAGTAACACAAGACCTACGGATTGGAGTGGTCGAAAAATTTTTCAACCTTTAATCTCATAGAGCATTCTTGGAGTGCTTTAGAAAGATGGTAGCTATCCTTTCATCTTTGGAATCATCATGAACTGCAAGTGACAATTTTTGGTTGAAGTCCTCTCACACCAAAGGTAGTTGTGAATTATATCCTATGCAATATACAGCGTCACTTTTGAGCCTTCCATTAATAAAGTGAGAAAAGATAATAATTCATAATTATTAAATTGCATCACTACCAAGATTTTCTATTTGGCGTCAGAATATCAGAGATAATATCAGAATTGAAATTGTTAAAAACCTTCTTATTATTACGGAGATCTAATATAAAGAAAAGCGTTCTTCATTGCTGTTGTTAGTTAACTAGCAATGATCCACAGAACTCTGTCACAGACTTTAGCTAAATTTGTTTAATTGGCGCAAACCATGCTTCGTTATATATCTTAAGAAGTCTGGGTAAGTAATTATTATTTCCTCGAACATCACAAAGAATATAAAAAGTGCTTAATACTATCCTACAATAAAATTTAGATTTATCTGAATTCTTTGATATATTGCAGTATCATATCTAGGAATTTTCTTACAATGGAAAGTTACGAATATTGGGGAGATATCGAAGTAAAAAAAAACAACCGAATGACTTATCCTTCTTCTTTCTTTCTTTTTTCAGATTAGCTGGAGGAGAGTGGATTATGAACCCTTGGGCCTGCCAGTCATGACTTCATCCACAACTCGATCTACAGAATCTGTTAAAAAAAACTCTCATCTTGTTTATATTCTAACAAAGAAAACAAAGTTATCTCCCAAAGGATAATAATTAAAGTTAAATATAATAAATACAAGATCAAAATGTGGAAAAAATTTTTTTTCGAGAGCTTAACGCTCACAACAAGAGGTACTTGCCCACAGAAAAAAAAAAAAAACACACAAACAAATAATAGATCAAACGAACCTATTAATAAATCAATCAATTGTACAACTAAAAAATAAATCATACAAATATTTAAAAAACATTAAAAGGCATAATTAGTTTCGATTACCTTTAAATTTTTTTTTTTTTTTTTATGGTTTTCTTAGTTCTACGATTGATTTAACACATATTATATCTTTTTGACTATTAATAAATAAATTCACAATTTATTTTTTAAGCCCTAGTTACATTTCTTTTCCTTAGCTGAAGGGCACTCTGTTTTCTTTTGAGTAAACTGCCTTTTCTTTTTTAATTACATTGTATATTATATTTCATTTTTGGATGTATGTTAAATTTCAAGCAGTATTTTTTCTAAGTTTCAAACATTTCTGTACTGAATAACTAAAATACATGCTAATATCACAGAAACATGCAGAGCCTTGCAGCGGTGACATTTTTGTCTATTTTATGTAATTCTCATCCTTTCTTTTGTCAATTACTGATATTTAAAAATATTTTTTTCCTTTATTATTTTATGTTTGTACCGTATTATATTCAATTTTTATAACATTCTAATTGATGAATAAAAAGATTTCTGTAATTAGAGATTTTATAATTAGTTGTGCTTTTAATCTATGTTGGAACCTATGTTCCAACATTGGTTCCATCATTATAATATCTATAACAGGGTGTTCAAAAAGTTACTATGGAGAGTCGTTTGTAATTGAGACAAAAAGTTGGGGTCTGGTGTGCCATGTCACGTAGTCACATCTTCATTACATTCTTCTACGAAGCAGTGAACAGTGACGGATACGTAAGGATGTTGCAAGAATTGATCAATACGTTGTCAGCAGAACAATTGCAGAACACTTGGTTTCAACAAGACAGTGCCACAGTCCATACGATGGCTTGCTTGGAAGAGTGTTTTCCAGGACGCCTAATTTCAAAGGGATTATGGCCAGCGCGATCTCTGGATTTAACACCCCACGACTTTTTCTTGTGAAGGTACCTGAAGGATGCCACTTATGTTACTCATCTGCTTACAATTCGGAATTGCAAGCGAATATTCAGAACTACGTCGATACCATCTCACAGCAAACATTGCAAAGAGTATTCGAGAACATAACTAACCATGTCCACTTGTGTGAAGCACAGAACGGTGGCCACTTCTAGCACTTACTGTAATATTCATATTGTAAAATAAAACTTTTCAACTTAGGGTTACGTGACGTTTTAAATCCCATCAAAATGTAATAGGATTTCAACAAGATAAACAAATCATTTTAAACTTTCTTAATATGCAGTTGAAATCCCAGTTCATTTTCCTGTAATAAATATTGTCAGAGATATTGTGAGGATAGCTTAATAGTCTACTAACATCCAAATGATGCTTTTAATCCCAATATCCTTATTAGGTCCAACTTTTTACCAGAATCAATTGGGAATTAAAAATTGACTAATCTCTACTGAAGGTTGCGATAAAATTTCTAGAATAAATAAATTCCTAGTTATCTTGATCACAGGAAGCCAGAACAAAGGACAAGGTTGCCCACATGTGCAGTGCAGTACGTATATTATGACTGTACTGCAATGACTGTAACTCGTCCCATTTCCTACTAGATTTCGTAGTGGGCCTCAAATATTAAAAAAGATTGAAATCTTTCTTATCTGATACTTGGCCTCAGTAATGTACGGTATATTACAAATTGTAATACGGATTTACTTTAAACACGAGTTGCCACTACAAAATAATAGTTACAGATACATAGAGAGGCGTAATGGATAACAATAATAATTTCGTAATATTAATAAGCATTTCTTTATCTCTTGTCCTTTTATATACTTCCACGCAGTCTCCTAGAACCAGGAAACCGATGACACCTCTCTCCTAAAAAGGGGCCTTCTGAGGACATTTTTATTTTAACTTACAATTGCATTTCCCTTAATCTTATTTTTCTCCAATGATTATTAAGACGTCTACAAACATTACACCAGGGTTTTAATACTCTTTTGATAATGCTTACCATATGGATAAAATAAAGAATCATCATCAAAAGAAAATTCTTGATTGAATTACAATAAAAAATTGGAAGCAAGTAATTTAAAAATTTAAAACTTGAATCCTCCCCAGTCCGTCAGAACTGATGCCTTCCTGACCGTACTTCACAGTTCGTCATTACTGCGAAGCCATCAGGAAATGTTTTCTAACACAATGGAAATTCTTTTGCTATAAAATAAGACAGTAATTTATATTTCAGGGTCTTTTGCTTTTCTTGCCCTATTAAGCCGTAAGACAAAAAGATAAAATTCAATTGATTGTAAATCAGTTCTAGACAAATAAGAATTGACTGTTCGACTCTTTTAAATGTGGCTCATATTTAAGAAAACAATATTCGAATTAGATTTAGAATTAATTTTATCAGATTGACAATTTTATGAGGATTTATTATCAAAACATATTTTTGAATGAAAATAAATAAGTGAATAAATAAAATATATAGTTAACAAATTAACCAAGCATAATTGGAAAAAAAGTAATTTGAATTTCTTTTTTTTTTAAGTCTTTGAAAAAAAAATTGCTTTTTTTTATTTCCTTACCGATAAGTTTGTTATTCTTAATCATGCTATAAGAAAAACTAATCATTGTAATAAGCACTCATGATGTGTATAACTACTGTATATTGTCCTACAGACGGATCTTGACGATCTCGTTTGCATGAGAATTACGGAAAACACGAGATCTTGCCATTAGCCTCTTCAGGAGGTGTTAAGGAATTTAGTACTTTGAAGTCTGTCACTAGGAAAATGTTACCTAATGAATTTATTGTTGTTTATTGACTGTTTTAAATTTATGAAAAGAATATTAAAATATAGCAAAAGTCTCGTGCATTTCCCCGTATTATAATTCATTTAAATATTTCAATTAAATGTATTTTTTAGAACATTCATGCATTTTTTATTTGTTTTTGATTTTTGTGATTAGCAAATAAAATAAATGAGAAATCGTGTGCCTTTTTTATTATTAATTCGTTAATGTAATGTTGCATTTTAAATTTAAAATCGATTGTCTTATATAAATGTATTTACATAATCCTGTTTTTCTTTTTTTTTTTTTTTTGTATTTTGTTTTTTTGTTTACGTAGGAAATTTTAAAATTAACGTTTTTCTAATATTTTAGCAATTTTTTTTGTGGGCGATCAGTATGTTTGACAGTTCTTCCGTCTAATTTTGAGGGCAACGTAAATTCTGTTTTTGTTGTTTCTTTCAGCTGTAGTTTCCAGTAAATAACTGCGTGAATTGGGAGATGTACGAAATATGTACGAGTAGCTTCAGCTACTCTGTCTTGAACTCTTTCTAAAGGAATGAGGTCCTCCATTAATTAATTCCCTCCGAAAATATTCTTCAACTTGCAATATTATTTTGCGTGCGCTGCTTCGTGTAGTACTGTTTCTCGACATTTTGTTAGAATACTTGGATAGAGGCTATTCTAGCGTAAATTACGTGAAATCACGAAGAAACGAGATCGTCAAGATCCGTCTGTTGGACTATATGTGTGCGTTTGGTCTTTATTTAAAAACTAATCATGCTTAATTAATATTATGATTTCTTTATTTTTATCTTAATTAACTTTAGGTTTATTGTTACTCTTATGTTTCATTTATAAATAAAGCTTTCTCATTAAGTAGTGAAATAAGTAAGGTATAAAAAATATATATCCTTGTAGATAGCGTTGGTTCAACTTAAACAATCATGAATATTTTTAAAATTTCTTATTCAGTTGGAAAAGAAATTTTAGATCAAGTTTTCGTAAAATTTCAGTTTAATAAATTATACGTGCTTAAGAAAATTCTATTATATAAAAGCGCTATTTTGTCTGTCATTGTCATAAGACTTTACGTTTTTCCAATTTTGCGACCAAACTATAAGAGATAGATTGGTCATGTAAATGGATAAAATGTAGAGCTTTTTAAGACAAACAAAATGCTACAAAAATCTTTCGAAAAAAGTTTTTGGTTTCCAAGATGGCGCCTTTTAAAGGGTCAAATTTTGACTTTTTCTCAATTTAAACGAAAAATATAAAAGTTGGAAGAGAACATTATATTGAGAAAATGTTGGTATTTGAAAGTTCTATCGAACGGTATATCAGTCAGTAACAATCGTTTCTGCGTTTGGAAGATACATGCAAAAATGAAATGTTTTTGCGGCAACACCCCTCGTGTGAGCGCCAACGCGCAATACAACTGAGTTCAGCGGAGAAGCCCACAAGGAGCTGGGAAGTCGTGTATTCTCCGATCTTCATAGTAATTTGCTAAAGAAATAAAGTTTTTTTTTTTTAATGCTGTACATGCAAGGGTTCCGGAGCAAAGCGACGGTACAGGTCTAGTTATTAAATAAATAAATAAATTAATTAATAAATAAATAATTACCGTAGTACCGTAAAGTAATATTTATTTATTTGATAGCTTTAAATTAAGGATATAAAATTGTAAAAAATAATATATTTAAGCGTTTGATATAGGCCTAAGGAACCGTAGCATTTTTATCTGTTTCGGCATTACTTCATTTATATAAATAAAATAAATTAAATATCCTGTAGAAACTAAAGTAATACAATGTAAATTGGTGATAAATATTAAAATAATATCCACCATTTTTTTTCCAAAGAGCCCAATTCGGACGTTAGGGGCAGGAAGTTCCATCTGTTGTCCTCTATGCCAGACATTTTTTTTTACAAAAAAATATGGGAATAGATGAAAGATTGCTATTTTTTTTATTAAAAAAGTGAATAATTGTAAAAATAAAAAGTATATTGTTATAAGAGAAACTGAGTAAATTTAGGTTTATAAAAAACTTCTTATACTGTTCTTATTTTCTTCATTTCATCAAGAATCATTAAAATCCGATGGTCATTGTGGATGAACCAGGATCTTACGCGCGACTTCTACACCGTTATACAGTTAGGGACTTATCTCACAGGATACAGACAGACACTACACCACGCATTCACTACATGTTATCCATCGTTAGGGCTTAGCGAACAGCGGGTAGCGGATCAGTGATGTTCAATAGTAGTAAACAATCTTATTCCCCCATGCATACTTACACAAATTAGGGAAGAGGTCGCTGAATCCAACCACAGGACACCACACCAAACCCCACCAGAAGACGCTACCTTTATGGAAAACACAGAAACAATCTATCCCTCAGTACACATGCCCCAACATTACAACTAATGATATATTACGTGCAGCACATGATCATTTCTACATTGCACTCGCACAGACCCCACTCTCAGGCCGCCACTCCCAAAGTACACACATCAAAACAACTCTCCACAGTCATATACCATCTCAACACACACACTATCCCACAACACCTGGACAATATCCAAACATTAGAAGACATACACACAACACTCTACTACGCGGCACACGGAACCATTCGGGCACTTGGAATCAAACAACACCACATACCTACCACTGCACGGTCACAAGAATACGTCCCCCCCCCCCCCCCTTGCAGACGTCGCCTTGAGGGCCGCATCAGCGACCTTAGAGGAGACATATTCAGGCTCACCCAATACTGTGCAGAAAACAAAACAAAGAAACTTATGTCTTCCTGATATTCAAGCACATAAACACTCGCCCCTCACACTCAACTATGATATCCAGGTTCAGGAACATCTCGACGCACTGAAACAAAACTTAGCGCACTTGCAAAAAGATTTCAAAGACACAAACAGTTCACTCTGCGCAAACAACAATGAGAAAAAAAATCTACAGATCCCTTACATCTTCCTCTACTACAACCAAAACAAACACTCCCACCAGCGAGGCATTACATGAATACTGGTCGTCTCTGTGGTCAAACCCTATCCCCACAATGATAAAGCACCATGGATCACAGAGGAACAACAACTCACTGAACACTTACCTTTCATGTCCTTCCATGAGATTGCTCTCGCAGACATACGGACAGCACTAAAACATGCACACAACTGGAAGGCTCCTGGTGCATACGGTCAAGTTATCTTGCTGGGAAACCCAAGAATTGAAGCATTTACATAATCATAATAATAATTCGAGCTCCAGAAGCATTGGACCCACAAACCAACTCACCACAGTCATATACCATCTCAGTACACACACTATTCCATAACACCTTGACAATATCCAAACACTGGTGGACATACACACAACACTGTACTGCGCGGCACAGGGAACCATCAAACAACATCACATACCTCCCAATATACGATCTCAAGAATACATCTACCCTTAGAGAAGTCGCCTCGAGTATCGCATTAGCGACCTTAGAAGAGACATATCCAGGCTCACACAATACTGTGCAGGAAACAAAACAAAGAAACTAATTTCCCAGGTTAGGAAGATATTCAAACGCATAAACACTCGCCCCTCACACTCAACCATCATATCCAGGTTCAGGAACATCTCGACACACTGAAACAAAAACTGAATGCACTTGCAAAAAGATTACAAAGATACAAACAGTGCACTCTTCGCAAACAACAGAACAACACTTTCCAATACAATGAGAAAAAATTCTACAGATCCCTTACATCTCCCTTTACTACACCCAATACAAACACTCCCACCAGCACGGCATTACATGAATACTGCTCGTCTCTGTGGTCTAATCCCATTCCCACAATGACAAATACCATGGATCTCAGAGGTACAAGAACTCATCACCTACCCTACATGCCCTTTCATGACATTACTCTCTCAGACGTACACACAAGACTAAAACATGCACTCAACTGGAAGGCTGCTGGTGCAGAAGGCGCCCAGTACTTCTGTATCAAGAGGTTCACGTCCCTGCATGGGAAGCTAGCTCTTACACTCTGTGACATAATCCAACACCCAGACCATATGCCTCTTTCCTTACGCAGGTGTCACGCACCTACAGAGGAAGAACACTGAAATAGTACATCCTGTAAACTACCGTCCAGCCACTAGCCTCCCCACACTTTACAAACTCCTCACCTCCTCCCTTACAGACAAAATCTACATACACATCGAGACACATAACATTCTTTCCGAACAATAGAAGGGCTGTCGCAGGAATTCCTAGGGTACTAAGGAGCAGCTCCTTATTGACTCGGTGCTCCATTTGATTCGATCCCACATTCCGGGTTCCTACACACTCTTCATCTCTATAAAATACACCCCAAAATCACGGCATTGAACTATTCTTGGATACCATATGAAGAGTTGGAACACAACACTACACTTGCACACATCTCCATTTCCAACATCTCCATCTGATTGCTCCCCATTCTCATAAAAAGAAGTATTTTCCACGGAGACTCCTTGAATCTCCTTTGTTTCTGCCTCACCTTGAATCCATTGAGCCACATACTAAACAACACAAAACACAACTTTAGCCTTACCTCAGGCACTCTGACACCATACAGAATCACATACTTACTCTACATGGATGACATTAAACTGTACTTGGATGACGCCACAAACAACATCCAACTACTAATTTACTTCAAATTACCACAGTTCACCAAAGACAATGGGATGGAATTTGAAATCGACAAATGCCGCAAACAAATATAACACCCGGGAAGACTTCAAATAGGGAGGGTCTTTCTAACTGGAGCGTGGGTTGGCCATCCAATTCATGGAAGAGAGAGAGAGACCTACAAGAATCTGGGCTTCCAGCAACGGACAACGCAAACTCAAGAATACATAAAAGTGAACTCAAGAATACATACAGCGTTCGCTTTCACAACATCCTCTCAAAACACAATTCAACGCCAAAAAAAGAATTAAAGCCATCACTGCCACGAACTCAGTCAGCCTCATGTCAACCTGAAAACATCGAACAGATGACTGACGAGTGGTGAGCTGTTCGGGGAAACCGAAAGGTTCATGATCGCGATACAGGATCAAGTCATCCCCACACGCAACTACAAGAAAAACATTCTACATGAAGCAAACATGCACGATGACAGATACAGGAAGTGCCACACTACATATGAGACGATCGACCACATAATATCAGGCTGTCACTTTCTCTCCCAAACAGACTACCTCCACCGACACAATCAGGTAGCGTCAATCGTCCATCAGCTAGCAAACAGATATTCACTGATTAAGTAGACGGTCCCGTACTACAAGTACACACCACAAAGTGTATTAGAATCACCCTCACATAAGCTGTACTTGGACTTTCCCATTCACACAGACAAAACCATACACCACAACAGATCTCACATCACACTAAAGCCAACAGACAGATCTATCTCATTGACATTGCAGTGCCTATCAGCAAGAACATGCAGAAAACTCACGCAGACAAGATCAGTAAATACACTGATCTAGCACACGAGCTCCAGAAACAGTGGAGGCAGGACCGAGTACGTGTTGTACCCATCGTCCTGTCCGCCACTGGTCTAGTGCCTCACACATTGCACCACAGTCTCAGCACTCTAGGACTTCACAAAAGCACTTATGCACAACTCCAGAAGGCTGTGATACTCAACACAATACACACACAGTTAGGAAATTTATGGACGTAACCATACATCTCCTAATCCTCCTTGCACACTTTTTTACACTATAGGTGCTTTGGTCCTTGATCCGCCATGTTGTCTTAGCTTGTGGAGATCCAGGAACATTTATTTAATAAATAGCTAAAATACTCATTCTTCGTACAGGTTAAAAAAAATATGTCCTGATGTGGTTGAGAAAGAAATTGAAATTATGAGATTACTCGAAACTTTCCCAGTTCATATGCACATCATGTGACAGGTACAAAATTATGTTATTTTGTTATCGAGATCGGAGAATATAAGACTTCCCCACCCACTTTCTCCCCTTCTCCAAATCCTTATTACATCAAACAATCAAGTTGG
>JAFIDM010043274.1:0-10435 GCA_023159025.1 Thereuonema tuberculata
CTAAATACAAATAACTCTGTGGCAGGCAAAGGGAATCTGCTAGATTATTCTCTCGAATTCTCCATTAAGTAAAATAAGTGATGATTAGAATAAGGAATTTGAGATAATGCAAAATATTACAGTATCAGAATTCAGTTTTTTTACTGTAGAGCAAGAATATATTTAAAAACTATATATTGTTTTATTGTGAATATATTGTTTTAAACAATGAACGATTTAAGTTTTTAAAATAATTTTATTTTGAAAATACAGTAAACTCCCGATTATCATCGGACCTCTCCTGTTTCCATTGTTTTTACTGAACAATAAATTATGGAATTATAAAAAATTAAATCTAGAATTGTAAATAATAAAAGAGACTAACAAAGTAAGTGAAGACAATTATAGATAAACAATTTAAAAAACGACCTTGTGGGCGGAACTTAGGCCGGCAAGTTACACTAAATTACGGAGAACCTTCCGGTAAAATTAAAATATAAAATAAAATAATTGTTTATAATGTATGTGCTTTAATTGCATTATTGCCATTTTAATGTAAATAAAACGTGTTAAAAGCATTTTTGTGTTAATTTTCGTCCTTTTTCGTCCCATTTCGGATTATCCGCGGAATTCGCTTCTCCGCAGTTGCCGCACCACCCAATTCCGTGGATAATCGGGAGTTTACTGTAATTATTTCACCATTTGGTTTCCGGTGATAAAAAGACGAAATAAAAGCAATTTTGCAAGCTGTAATCACAAGACAAATAACAATTCAAGACAGTGATCACTGAATCTTTCGTTACTTTTTGCAAATATTGCGTTTTTCTTTTCAAAGTATAAAAATGAATTAAAAAAATGTTGAACTAATGTTCATAGCAAAGAGCTCTGGTACGACATCTGGTGGCAAAAAAAACAAACAAACGCGAGAATAAAGTCAATCTGTTGTGCTTTATGGTAGCTAATATACAGTAATTTGTTGTTTCTTGCCAATTTCTAGTTCGTATATTTTTTTATTATTCGAATATGTTTTTAATTTATGATTGCCAAGAAGAAAATACAAAGATTGAAGTTTTTTCCTAAAGAAAGTTGGAGTGTGATGAAAGTTTTGCAGTTTTCTTGGTGGGAATTAACAATAATAAATAACTTAAAATGAATGGAAATTTAAAGATGAATTATAAATGTAAATGTTAATGAAGATTTATATCTAATGATGTTTGTAAAATATTTTATAATTTCTTCCATAAAATACGTAACTCAGCAGAAATTTATATAGTCAAACTACTTCATACAAATTATTAACATCAATTTGTAAATAAATGTTCAACAACACAAGATAATCGAAACCATAATAAAAGTTGACGACAGTTATGTACTTTAAAAAAAAATTTAAACATTTACATACACAACCAAAAAATAAAATCCGTTGCAAGTGTGTTCATTTTAAATTTTATTTTATATTTAGATTTATAATTTATTGTATCTCTTCATTCAATTTAATATTTACTTATTAAATTACGTGAGCTTTATATCTAACTATCAGCTGGATAGTTAGTCTGAAAAAAAAAGGAAAACTATGTTTTGCGCATGTCAATTTACGACCCAGCTGGAATGGAACCCGTTCGTTTGTCGGGAATTATCTGTATTATGAATATATTAAGATAAGATAAGATGTTCTTGAAGAGTGCAAAAGTATGAGCAACTATCACTTGGTTCTCATTGTCAATGTCATTCACAACTCGGTGTTGAGACCCTAGTTCTGACAAGTTGATTTGGTCACAAACTTCAAGGTTTCAACATGGCGTCCATCCGTCCACTACGCCTCAGCGAAAGAAAAATGCAGAAAAGTTGATACTAATCGAAATTTGGAGAGAAAAAAACAAAAGATTGAAGACGAATAAAACGAATTTACACATTTATATAAATGCAAAGTTAATGACATTTCAAAAAATGATTAAAATTTACCACGAAATTAAAATCAAGATCAGCAATCATCCGAAAAAAAATTCAGATACAAATTTTTATCAATGTTAGAATACATAAATTGAACCCATTTAATTAATATAAATGCACAGAAGCTCGGTTATAACGCGATCTTTCGGATCCAAGATCTATAAACACGATATAACCGAACCTTTATTACTTTGCGACGTCAAATGTCGTATATCGCACCCTATTATCGCCCACACGATTCCAAATCAATTTAAAATGGTCATTTTGCGATTACCTACATCATTCAGAGCTTTTTGTGAGAGAATTTTATATTTATAAATACATAAATCATTACGTTTTCAACACTCTGATGAGTTCTATTAGCCAAAATCGATTTGGCGCCGCCATCTTGGCATCTTGTACAAACGACCAGTTAACTGATCGAAACTAGATATTCATACGCCTATTAGATTACATGGGCCTCTTTACTGGTTGTCATTGGCAGAAAAATAGATCTCATTTTGGTTAAGCGAAAAAGTCCGCGATTCTTTATTTTTTTAAAAGCATATTGTATTTGACGTATTTTCGTGAGATTAGGGTGGATGTAGAGTCTCAATTACCGTAAATAATAAGGAAACAAGCATTTTAATTTACACCTTTGATTTGATTTTAGGCGTAAAAACGGTAAATTTTATAATTAAACATCTTTTTGAAAATAGAAGGGGTCCAAGACCAAATCGCGTAATATCCGAATTCGCGATATAAACGAACTTCTGTGTATTGCGTTTTTCTTTCACAGTATTAAGAATGAACTAAAAATTTTTGAAATTCTTTGTTTTATTACCACCGTACCGCATCATTCATCATTACAATAAACATATCATGACATTTCAGAAACACAGTGACCTTCAAATTTCATTTCTTCTTTAGATTAAATTTAATTTAGCACAATTTTCATCAGATGTTTTTGAAAAATGTTTAAACTATCAAAAAGCGTTTGTTTGTTTTGTAATTACATTAAAAATTCAAACTTGAACTCCTTAATTTAAGCGAAAGCGCAATACAAAAAATCAAAATTAAAATGTTATGTAAAATAAAGTTTATAGCGCAGAGCTCGAGTACGACATCTGATGGCAAAAAAAACAAACGCCGATATATTTCGTTGTTTCTTGCCAATTTGCAGTTCGTATATTTTTTTTATTATCGGAATAGTTTTTAATTTGTGATTGCCAAGAAGAAAATACAAATCCAAAAGAAAGTTGAAGCGTGAAGAAAGTTTTGCAGTTACGTTAGTGCGAATAAAAAATAATAAATAAATTAAAATGAATGGAAATTTAAAGATGAATTATATAAATGTAAATGTTAGTAAAGATTTATATTTAATGATGTCTTTAAAATAATTTATAATTTATTCCATGAAATAGAAAACGCAGCAGAAATATTATCCAATCCATAGTAAAACTACTTCATAAAAACATATAAAAATTTATATATTAACATCAATTTGTAAATAAAAACTCAACAACACAAGATAATAGAAACCATAATAAAAGTTGACAGCAATACTGTACTTTCAAAAAAAATTAAACTCTGAGATACACTACCAAAAAAAAAAACAAAAAAAAACCACCTAATAAATGTGTTCATTTTCAAGTGTTTACTCAATTTAGTTTACATCTCGATACATAATTTATTGTATCTATTCATTCAATTTAATATTTACTTATTAAGTTACTTGAGGTTTGTATCTTACGGCTGGATAGTTAGTCGAAAATAAGTAAAACTATGTTTTGCACTTGTCGATTTACTACCCAGCTGGAATGGAAACCGTCCGTTTGTCGGAAATTATCTGTATTATTAAGATATAAAGATAAGATAAGATAAGATGCTGTTGAACAGTGCAAAAGTTTGAGCAACTATCACTTGTTTCTCATAGGTACTTAAAACCATTAGTCGAGGGAACTTAGACATTGACCCGGACATTTGAAATAATAAGCTGAAAATTGGTAGAAATGTTGAGAATAGTGTTCTGAGTAATATCCCAAAATTCCCAGAAAATCTATCTTGGGGAAAATCCGCCATTTTGAAAAAACCGCCGCCAACTTGGATATTTCGAGTTTTAAGCATAGCGACTGAACCGAGCGTCTGAATGTATTCGTTTTCACGTCAAATTATGTAATAAAGGCTGCATTACCTTCCGAAACACTAAAAATTAGTAATTATAGACCAATTGTGGTTCTTGAGAAATAATAGTAATTATGTAAATGCGACAACCGAAAATTCCTCTAAAATTGTAATAAATGTTATTGTAACATATAAAAAAATTAATCAAAGAAGACTTCACAACACAAGGCGTGAAATACAGGCTTAAGCAGCAATACAAATATATTATGAAGGGTAAAAGTTAGGTAGCTCGTTTCGTGTTACCACTGGAGCTCGACTGCCTGTTCACTAACTGGCCAAAATCTTTGACGGTAATGCATGATCTGAAGAAATATAACCTACATTAGCGTCAATTTAAGGCAAGTAAAAAGTGTTCTTTAAATTTTGTAGGTATTTAACGTTTCTATGACAACACGTCTGCCAAAGGTTCAACGTCGTCATCGATATCCGGGTCAAAATAGTCCATATGATTTGTAACGCAAATAACACGGTGATCCAGATGGTAAACGTCCATGCTTACGCTAGAGCTGCCCGCGCACATCTGCTGATGCAGCTGTCGTTGGCGATCTTGATCATTCAGGATATACAAGACGCAGACTCTCTTCTCAGCGATCACTTGAAAGAAACACACTCGACCTCCTCTCTGAAACGACTTCGGTGGATGACGTTTTGTCGTCTGAGTACATCGCCCACGCAGCAGAGTAGTTCGATGCAAAGCTGAAAGGCCTCTTTTCATCTGGACGGTTCACTGCGAAGCTGTGGGTGCGATTCTTTTAAGATGGTTGGCATCACGCGTCTGTTTGTCAGAGCTGAACGTTCTGGAGATTGGTCTCTTCCCCTGCTCTGTCCAAAGAATGATTCCGTATTTCCACTCTGCGGGACATCTCAGCTCGAGGATGTTATGACTCCCTTGGAGTTCCGGCAATTTGTTAAGGAAGGCTGCTTCACTGTCAGGAGATCTGCAAAGTTCTGGTCAGGCATATGGAGCGATATGACTATAGAGCAAGTGTTGATGAGAAACATGAAGAGGGGGGATGGGCTCACACGTGGACGTGGATTGACGGATAACGTCATTGCTCGATGGCTTTGTGCAATGCCTTCATCTGCAAATGTAAGAGATGCCACTGAAAGGTTTTGTGGAGTCTTCGCCGAAACCTCCGACCAACATGTGGAGCTAAGAGAGTCTCGGCAAGTGAGAGATAAGGCAGACGTTCGCAAGATGGTAGACTGGCTCCAGTCCCACTATCCAGTTACCGACTCAACGAACCTTCTAGTGTCTTGTCTACCGGTATAGTAGCCGACGATACAGTTAACTGTGGTGAGGCTCTCTCTCCCGTGGTTTGCAAGCAAGGAAATCAATCACAGGTCAACGATTCAGTAAAGTCCACTTAAAACGAAACAACAAAATCACGACTTTTGCCACTGAGTCTTTCAAAGACACTGTCGTCGAAATCAACCCTAACCAACTTTTTCACCGATTGCTGTTTGTTGTGCGTGATGATGTGACCTGGAGGAGTACCTGACATATGAACTTGCAGCAAGGCCTCCAGCGCTGTTTGACAGGATGTTGATGCGGAAAGGCACTAAGTCTGGATTGATCAACGTTTTAGAAGATATAAAGTCGTCCAAGACAAATTTCCAGTAAACGCAGAGTTTACAGTCGATGGCGGGTTCCTCCTGCATCGGGTTGTGTGGGCGCGTCCAGCGAATTTCAGCAACATCTGTCTCCAGTATGTGAAATACGTGGAAAATCAGTGGATGTGATACCACTTTTGCTCTGTTCAGAAAAGGCACAAAGGGATCTTTCAAGAAGTACAAGCTTGTTTAAGGGAGACAGTGTCGGTCGTAAACTAATAATTCTAGGTTCCAGTTTGGATGGGGAATCGCCTGCCGGAAGCAGAATGGGGATGGATGAATCATGCAGGTCAGCTGACACCCATTCCAACTAAAGTAGAACCAGCACGGAGCGGGTACTGAACATTATATCCTGCAACTGTAACTGTGGTTGCGAGAAGAGACGCGGGTGCAGAAGAAACGGTTTTCCTTGCACAAGTATGTGCGGCTACTGCGCAGGACATGGCTGCACAAATCATATGGACTACGCTGACTCGGATAGCGATGACGACATTGAACATTTGGCCGACGTGTTGTCATAGAAACGGTAAATAACTACAAAATGTAAAGATTCACTTTTTACTGTTATTAAATCGACGCTAATGTAGGTTATATTTTTTCAGATCATGCATTACCAGTGAGTGAAAGATTTTCGCCAGTGAGTGAACAGCCAGTCGCGCTCCAGTGACAACATGAAACAAGCTACTTAACTTTTACCATTCATAATATATTTGTATTGCTGCTTATGCCTGTACTTCACGCCTTGTGTTATGAAGTCTTCTTTGATTAATTTTTTGTATGTTTTATTATTACATTTCTGAAATTGGTCTAAAATTGGGAAAATTGGTCTAAAATTAGAAGAAATATAATAATAAAACATTTCTTATAATTTTAGACCAATTTTCGTTTGTCGCATTTAAATAAATATTATTCTTTCTCAAGCACCAAAATTAATGTATAATTATTAATTTTAGTGTTTTGGAAGAGAACGCAGCCTGAATTAAGTAATTTGGTGCAAAAACGAATACAATCAGACGGTCGGTTCAGTCGCTATGCTTAAAACTCGACAAATCCACGATGGGGGCGGATTTTTCAAAATGGCGGATTTTCCCCAAGATAGATTTTCTGGGAATTTTCGGATATCAATCAGGACACTATTCTCAACATTTCTACCAATTTTCACCTTGTTATTTCAATTGTACGGGTTCGGCCACTTTTTTGTCTAATTTCCCTGCACTACATGGTTTCACAGAACAAGTATTAAATAGATTCGACAATTATATCGCAATTTTTTCTCCTTGTGACCCAATTTAGGAAATTCAGGAAATCCCTAACCCTCATTCAAAACTCGGAGTTGAGACCCTAGTTCTGACAAGTTGATTTGGTCACAAACTTCAAGGTTTGAACATGGCGTCCATCCGTCCACGACACCTCAGCGAAAGAAAAATGCAGAAAAATTGATATTAATCGAAATTTGGAGAGACAATACAAAAGATTAAAAGAAGAATAAAAACCAATTGGCCCATTTAGATAATTACAAATTTGCTGATATTTCATAAAATGAGAAAAACCTGCGACGAAATTAAAAACAAGATCAGCAATCTTACGGAAAAAAAATCAGATATAAATTTTTATCAATATTAGAATATAGAACCTAATTAATTAATATAAATATATCGTAAGTGTATATCGTAAGTCTTTGATAACATTGTAACCTAAACAAACATTATTTAACTAATAGAAAATAGAATTAGAATAAATTTTGGACGGTACTCGGTAAAGAAAAATAGTCATTGATACTCTTCTTCAACTCCATAAACTGCAATATTTGCTGAAATTTTAAAGCTGGAGTAAGTAGTAATGAGAACCCAATGGCTCATATAAGATTTAGGCGTTGATGTTTCAATGGGGTATTAGGAAGTGTGATCATCCCAGTGCTTTCCAGCATTTAATCAGCTGGCAAGTCTTACTTGAATCAGTTCAAATTTCAAATTGATTTACGTAATGACTAGTTATCTATTGTGTTTTTATACAGCTTTTAAACATTGATGGGCGTTTTTATTTGATCAATTTTAATATTTCAAAAGCTAAGCATTCATTAGAATGAATTTCATGCTTCCTATAACTTCCTCTTTCATTGTATGTATTGTACATGTAGTACAGTCGACTTATCCAAAATAAGACATTCGTCATTGTTTCTATAGAAATAATCATTTAAATTGTAAATGATACAAATTCATTTCCATGTTGTAAAGAACTTGATTTTGCCTATATTATAATCATTTTAGTGTGGAAAAAGTTTTATAAAATAAAATTCTGGTTTCCTTGTATGAACGAAATCTTGCGACCTCGAACCTGTTTCAATTTCTACAAATATGGATTATACTAAGGAAAAATTAGAAGAACGATTGGCTTGCCATAAAAATAGGCAATACATAAAAAAAAAATAAAAGTTCTTGAGAAAAAAAAAAGAGTATCTGGCTGACTTACAGTTTGGCCTACAGGGAAGTGGCAATGACCGAACAGAGTGATCTTAAGAGTTCCCCCATTAACATTGTGTACATTAATAAGGAAATTATAGTTGACTTTCCTTCTGCCTACATTGATGATATTTCCCTGTAGCTCCTCACGAAAACAAATTCGATATTCTAAAATTATTACAAAAATCCAAAGACTTTGAATCGGTAGATGTTCAGTATTGGTGGTTAAAAACGTTAAGGTGAAATATCACGTATTTTCCTCGAACATCTTTCAAAAATGATAACACATTAACAACACATTATTCTATTAACTTTTCTTTTCTTATACAACATTTCAATCCAATACAATTTTGGATCTTCCTCTGATTAATCGAGAATGGATTTTATTCAAATCCAAACCTTCATATAAAACGTTGGTGTTTTGCTATTGACTTTGTTAATAACAGAAATATGAACAACATATAACGGAAAAACAACAAGTTGAAGTATGATGTTTCAACTTGCTGTTTTTCTGTTATATTGTTCATATTTCTTTATTGTCATTAATGCCAACGTTTAATAGGAAGGTTTAGATTTGAATAAAATCCATTCTCGATTAACTTGAGGAAGTTCCAATATTGAAGTACTGTATAAGAAAAAAAAATGTTATTAGAATAGATTATAATTTTGTATCAATATAATAAAATAAAAACTCAACCATCAGTGATAGAGATTTACCACAATATTTTCTTTTCAGCTTTTATCAGGTAGTTCAGTCGTCTGGAGATTGGAGAAGTCGGTTTCATATTCTCATTGAGAGTTTTTTTTTAATTCTTTATCAAATGGGATCGGGTTTCTTGCCAGAGAATTAAATGCTGGAAAGCACTGGGTTGACCACTCTTCCTAATTCCCCATTGAAACATCAACGTCTATATCTTACGTGAGCCAATGGATTCTCATAGCTACTTATTCCAGCTTTAAAATTTCAGCAAATATTAATGTAGTAGACGAAGAATGTCTTGACTTCGAATAAAAGCTTAACCTAATTCTATTTTATTTCTACAAAATAAATCAAGGAATAGTAATAAGCTTATATAAAACCTACTATTTATAGCTTTAATGACGGTCATTCAATAAATACGATGAACAATTGAAAGAGTTCACAAGTTCTCACGTAAACCAATCATAAAGCAGTCTCAATTCCTGAGGGAGAAAATAATTCCGCGGATAATAGTGAGTTTACTATAATTATTTCACCATTTAGTTTCCGGTGTTAACACAGACGGAATAAAAGCAATTTTGCAAGATGTAATCACAAGACAGTGATCACTGAATCTTTCGTTACTTTCTGCAAATATTGCGTTTTTCTTTTTACAGTAGAAAAATGAATTAAAAAATTATTTTATGACGGTACATTTGAAGCGACTTACTTTTCATCCTTCATTACAATAACCATATGATGACATTTCAGAACCACAGTGACCTTCAAATTACATTTTTTCTTTAGATTAAATTTAAATAAAAACAATTTCCATCAGAAATTTTTGACAAATGTTTAAACTATCAAAAAGTATTTGTTTGTTTTGTAATTATATTAAAAATTCAAATTTTAACTCCTTAAATTAAGCGAAATCGCGATACGAAAAATCAAAATTAAAAAGTTATGTAAAATAAAGTTTACAGCGCACTCTACAGCGCAGAGCTCGGGTGCGACATCTAGTGACCCAAAATCAAACGCTGAGACTAAAGTCAATGTGTTGTGCTTTACGGTAGCTAATATACAGTAATTCGTTGTTTCTTGCCAATATCTAGTTCGTATATTTTTTATTATTCGAATATGTTTTTAATTGACGATTGCCAAGAAGAACATAGAAAGATTGAAGTTTTTTCCTAAGGAAAGTTGGAGTGTGATGAAAGTTTTGCAGTTTTCTTGGTGTGAATTAAAAATAATAAATAAATTAAAATGAATGGAAATTTAAAGATGAATTATAAATGTAAATGTTAATGAAGACTTATATCTAATGATGTTTGTAAAATAATTTATAATTTCTTCCATAAAATACGTAACTCAGCAGAAATATTTTCCATTATATATCAAACTACTTCATAAAAACTATTAACATGAATTTGTAAATAAATGTACAACAACACAAGATATTCGAAACCATAATAAAAGTTGACAACAGTTATGTACTTTAAAAAAAAATTTAAACATTTACATACACTACCAAAAAATGAAAGCCGTTGTAAGTGTGTTCATTTTAAATTTTATTTTACATCTAGATTTATAA
>JAFIDM010043275.1:0-10434 GCA_023159025.1 Thereuonema tuberculata
ATCATAAACAAGTCTGCAAAAAATCAGAACTACCGGATTTGACGCATGCTACCCCATGCTTTCAGGCGACAAAGTTACTGGACTAAGTGAAATTTTGAAATTTCAGATAGTCGGTTTTCAATTGAACAATTACAAGCCTACAATTGAAGTTTAAGTATTCATATATTATTGACAAATGAGCATTATAATTTCCTCATAACACAAAAGTTCAGAGTATGCGTGATTATTTGAATATTTGCCCTCTTTCAAATATTTAAGATATAAGTCTAAGGAGAAATTCCTGGTAACATGATAACAGAAATGATCATTGGTTTCAATAATCAAAACACAATTAAAATTAAGAAACATTTATATAAGCACGTACCTGATCTGTAATTCTTGATCCAGAATAACAAGCAACTAAAAGCTCTAATAGATTTTTTAAAAAAAAGACAACATTATAAACACAAGATATATCAAAAACAGTTTTGATTTGCTTGTCTATAATCATTACAAGCAAGAGATAGGAATGACTAGCAAGTTGAATTGCATGCTCAATGACAATATATGTAAGAAAAATAGAAAACATTTTATCAACACCATATTTCACAACATCTAAAACAACATTAAAAGAATGATGCCATTTTTGGATAACTTCTACTTGAATTGGCAAAGATTTTTCCATATTTCTTTTCATTTCAGTGTCTAACTTCTGCAGGTAACACTGAATGTGCGAACACAGTATCCAGAAAACAGCAATAGTTGTCATCTCAGACAAATCATAGATAAAATAATTAAGTATTATTAATTTATGTTGCATTGTCAAGATATGAAGTATGAGCAACACTAAAGAAATGAAATAAACAATTATTTGAACTGTTACTGAAATGGGTAAAAAAAGGTCCTCAAACGTAATTTCTACAACTAACCACTTCTCGAGAACAGTGGGATATTCTTTCGATACAGATAAGAAAATAATACAACCCACAATCAAAAGCCCAGAAAGTAGCCCAACTCTTGAATTTCCCAAAGCCTGAGAAAATTTGTCTAAAGATTGTTCATAAGAAACTTGAATTGTTTCACTGGAAACCAAATTAGAATAGAGCAGAAATACAAAGAAAACAAAATACATGCAAATAGAACTAAAGAAACTTAGACTACAATAATGGAAAGTAAATTTTGTGGTTCGTCGAAGAACACCACTCACTGGGAAAAACCCTACGATTTTCAAAGTGAGAATACTTAGAAACAATCTTCTGTACAACAAAGATGTTCTAACATCTTTCTTGACTGATGGACTCGAGGGTGCAACAAATAAAAAATTTCTGCTGGCAGTAGCATTAGTATGGAGAGTAGACATTTTAATTACTTTGTCTTATGGGTGAAACCGTAAGAGGCAACTATTGTCTCACACTAAGTGCCTTTTCCGCAACCGGAACCACCGATAACAACAATAATTGGTACTTATTAAATTTTGATGGACAGATTTATCCAGAGATGAAGCAAATCGTCGTTGCTTTGAACATTATGAGAATCATCTGTTCAAGAGACACTTGCGGAATAGGCAACGCTAACAAACGCAAGAGCAGATTGAAAGATCAAATATTAACCCCACATCTTTGGAGAAACCAAAATACTTTGTCTTATATCAATTATCGCAAAACAATGCAATAAGTGAAAGTAACAAAAAAGAAAAAAACTGCGGACAAAAGCGATTTCGACTAATTCAAAGAATAGGAAGAAATAAGTGGAAGGCTGTGAGAAGCAGGTATGTGAATCAAGGAAATCGATCAATAAATCAATTTTTCATTTAGGAGAAGTGTTTAGTTGGTTTCTTTTTTGTTTAGCAAATCAATGAGAAGTTCTAGTGCTGAAATGAGTAGTAATAAATATAAATTAATGTATTTACTCATTAATAATTCAAATAAAAAAAAAACAGTAAGAAAAGGATCATTAAATCTAAACGACCATTCAGAGGCCTCTCAGCAAAGGTCATTGTATAATAACACAAACATATGTTCTTCGATAGAAGAAAAATGGACTAAATGTAAAAACTGCCATACACATTAAGTAAGAACATTGAACGAATACTGATTATCTATTAATTGAAAGTGAACTCAAACTTTTCCTCTCATTTTTCCACTATTCAAACAGTTTTATTTTTAATAATGATCGCCATTTCATTCTTTTCACAGTTACAGACTTATTCCCAATATTTTCTACTAAACTCTCATCAATCGATTGTAGATTTCAAATAAATAGGACTGCAAAACTTATAATCATACGAGACCCTGTTATTCATTTCTACAGATATGAATTAAGATTTTGTTTTGCTATAAAGCTTGAGATTAACATTAATTAATTATTGTGAATTAGAAATAAAATAAATAAAATAATGTAAGTAGCAGTAGTATATTAAATAGTATATTACACTTATTTATTGTGTATTACAGTAACAATATATAAATCCTTGGCTGGCTGTGCTTTCTGTCCGAGGTTGGGATTTTTCTCTGGACATTAATAATAACAGTTTAACTGTTATGACTTTGAAAGAAGTCATAGGATTGGGTGAAAGAAGTCATAGGATTCACCCACCCCTCTGTAAAATAGGGTTAAAAGCTGTAGCAAATCAAATTGACCTCCCGAACTTAACTTCGATCTCAATAATCGTGGAACTGTTGAGGCCCATTTTTCTTGATGTCTCCGAAGGAGAAAACACGTCCAAAGGGTAAAACGGGTTTCTCATATGTAATAATGTAGGTATGACCACAATTTTGTTTTTCAGGGTTTTTTGGAACTTTTTTTGAAACAAATTCGGAATACATTGTTTCTGGTATTATCGTTCCGCACATCTTCGTAATCCAGATGACATCTACCAAATTGAAGAATTTTACCTAATCCTTCAAATTTCAGGAATGTAAGCCTAACAGAAAATATCCTATATGAATTTTCCGCGTTTTCTTGTTTCGTTTAGACTAATAAGTTGACTATCCTGAAAACCTTCATTGGGTACAAAGCGTTTTCTTTTTCAATAAAATGTTAATATCGTAAATGTTTAAAAAATGTTAATGTTTACACTAGAAGGGTTCTAAATTTATTTAGATAGCAAATATCCTGAGCCAGGCCTATGGCAGCAATGCCCGTAAGAGTGTGCAAAGATTTGACACTAGATTCTGATAATGCTATGCAATCTGATCAAGAATATGTAAAGAAGTTCCCATAAAGTAGCCCGGAACAATGCAAAAATTAGGTTCAAAGCCTCCATAGAAACATATATAAAAATTTTAATATTCCAATTTTCTCGAAAACCACACTAGTGTGCAAAAATGTTAAAATGTCATATAAAAGAGCTTTAAAATGAACATGTAAAACAAGCAAAAAACTCCATAAATCAGCCCGAAACATGACGAACTTTTCAAAAAACATAAAAAAAATTTAAATAAAAAAATCAATTAAATACACAGAAACGGTTCTGTTTGAATCGAAATGACTTTTAATTAGAACAGATAAGCAACTACAGTAAAACCTCGTTAAGTCGTCACTCAAGGAACTAAAAATTTTTGACGACTTAAGCGGAGTGACAACTTAGGCGGAGTGTAAATTTTTGAAAAAAAAAAACAAACAAAAAAAAAACACTGAAATACAGTATTTTCATGAATTGATGTAGGATTCGGTGAGAAAAACAAGATTTTCAGAAATCAATACATGCAATGATTGGAAAGTAAAAAAAAAAAAGAACACTTTTTATAGTTACCACATCATAATCGTTTTAAAAGAAAGGCAATGTCTGTCTTTGAAACGTTCCAGCCAACCATTGCAGCCGCCAAAATCTTCAATGTTCAACTCCTTAGCAATTTCCATGGCTTTTTCTTTGAGAATCACGGCTGAAATCGGCACATTTTGCGATCTGGTATGTTTTAGCCATCGAACTAAAACCTCCTCGATCTCGTCAAACTTCGATTTCCTCATTCTCTTTCTTTTGAGTTTGCAGTTAGCTTCTTCAATTACTTGTTTCGATGAAAGAATATCGTTTAATGTAGTCCTGGGAATACGATGTTCTTTGGCAAAAGCTGTTTTCGAAACATTTGATTTTTCAAAAAGTGCAATTACGTCTTTTTTTTTCTTTAAAACATAATGAGGTAAGTTTTCGTTTCCCTGACATGTTACAAATGTAATCGAACCACGAAATTGCAAGATAAAAAGTAGCCGTTATAGCGGAGCTTACTCGCTAAGAAATGAAATCACACTCAGTAGCGGTCAAGAAAAACGAATACACTTGACAAGAGTCGCAGCGAGAAGTGTGTAATTTCCCAAGTGAATTTCCCACGTGAAAATTCCCCGTAAAGGCAGGGCTTTCTTAGAGTGAAAAGGGGGGGGGGGGCTGAAAAGATAGCAGGCAAAATTGAGAATAAAGATGCTTTTCGCCATTTTTGAGGGTGACTAGTTATCCGGAGTAGAATTAAATTTGGTGATGAGTAAAAGAGGGTTATTTTACATTATTATCTATGAGACCTTGTCGGGACCAAAGGAAAACGACGACTTAAACAGAGTGACGACTTATCCGGGTGACGACTTAACGAGGTTTTACTGTATATACAAAAAAGTAAGAGTTTACAAAAGAATAATTATTACATTTCATCGTCATCAGGGTGGTAAGGACGAAGCGCGCCATCAGGGAAGTACAGCTCACGAAAATAGCTGGGTACTTTAAACTGTTCTGGTTCATTGCGAAGATATCCAATTATATATGATACGGTAAATACGTGAAGACAGGATTGAGACGAACGAGCTCCACTAGGACATTGACAGTAAAATCCTAGTATCGCAGATGGTCCAGTGAGTCTCTTGTCTACCAGTATGAATTACTGATACGATTTACAAGCAGCCGCGCTCCCAACCGGGATACACCGATTTGGCTCCGATTTGGCAAGCTGATCCGCGAGAAGGAGGTTTACATGCTTATTTTCCATAAAGAGAGGGATGTGTGGCGAAGTTAGGAAAATTGCACACAACTATGAAAGGAAGCACTAAAATTGTTTTCTTGTTTGTTTTGAAGAAAATGAAGAAGGTTGATACAAACAATACAAATAAAACAATCAATTACAAATTTATTCGCTCCCCCATCGGATTCGAAGTAGACAACTATGTTAAGAATGTATTATAGAAAACAAAATTAAAACTGTGTATTACAAAGGCAACAGTTTGTTCAAACGAAAACGTTACAAAGATAAAAATAAGGCTAACATCCTTTTCAGAATTTTAAAAAGACTATTCTAATTTAAAATGAAACCGTTTTTTAAGAAATTGAAGTAACTTTAAGCTTTGGTTGGATAATAGTAGATCTGAAGATTCGGGTGAATGTAAAATTATTTAAAAAAATCCTTTGAAAAACTTAGGAATCAATGTAGAATCAAATGAATTATTTAAATAAAACATGATAATAATATAAACGAATTATTTCGAATTATTAGGTACGCGTACGCCTTAAATTAGGTTAAAGCTTTTAAAGTTTCATTCTTTTTTCATTTTACAAGACATCAAAAGATTCAACAACATAAATGTAAGATCAAAGTCTCGAATAAAAATTTCAATTATTAATATAAAATTAAAAACAAATAAAAAAACAATAATAGTAGTAATTAAAAACAGACATCTCTACTGAAACCATTTTTTTCTTTAAGTCTTACAAATGATTTAAACGGCCGTGCCGGCGTTGCCGAGTGGTCTAAACGGCGTTCTGCCGTTGCGGCCAGTGTGCCGGTACCCGGGCTCGAATCCCGGTCGTGGCATGGATGTTTCTTTCTTCTTTTGTTTCTCCTTCTGTCCGTTCCAGCGGGTATCACTTGATGCTGCCTCCCTTGGCGTACTCTGGGCAACGATTCGTCGGTTAAAGGCATCATATCTCGTCCCTAGTTGTGGCCTAAAGAAAGCTGATCAAACTACGAGCCCAGGCATTTGTAAAAAAAAATAATGATTTAAGCGAATTGTTAATTGTAATTCCGTTGTATAACAGAACTTGGTTATTATTTAGTTTTTAGTTGATTTATTCCAGGAAAGTCCAAAACTAAGATCAAGTAGATACTAATCTACAGCCGCAAATTGGATATTAATAGGTATTCTTCAGACAGCACTTTTTTCCTTTTTTATTCATAATTGTTTAATCCACTACGTCTAGAACACCTTTACCCAATACTAAATCTTTTTTATTGTGTTTGGATTAGATATAATAAAGTGAATATAATTTTGTGTTAAAGCATACATTTAAGGGTGACCCATAATAATAACAAAATTTAAAAATAAAAAGGAAGTACTTTAACGGAAGAAAAAATAAAAAAAAAGTTAGATAACTAAGAAAAAACAAACAAACAAACAAACAAACCCCTTAGAGATTGAGAAAAAAAGATTCAGAGAAAAACAAAACAGTAGATTTACGAATTCGACAACCTTCACCATCTAAGACAAAGACCTTGCTCATCAAGCTATAACTGACTACCGAAATTAAATTGCTTCTACATTTAAGCTAAATCCAATGAAAGCAATGCCGAATATCTGGAACAAGGGAGGGGGGAGCGTTGGCTATTGAAAATACCGCATTCCTACTGTTGTTTGGGCCTCTGAACCCGATGATGAAGTCTATTTGCCAATCCGATCTTCCGTTCGGGAGTTGTTGGATGGGGATGGGGTTGATACGAAGGATGGACAATAATAACTACTGATTTTGGTCTCTCTCAAAAATTGGTCCTAAATTATTCAGTTATATTGAATGTGTACCAATGCTAATTCAGGGCAGCATTTTATATAGCAGTAAAATTATCAAGTGGTGTGAAGACTAGTTTACTATTAGTTAAAGTTGCGATCAGTCCCAGAGGACCGCGCAATGCTGCTGGAGGGTAGGCTCCAGAGATAAGAACCTACGGGACAAAGTTGAGGACGGGGGGTCGGCCCGTCTCTTTTAACTCCTGGAAAAGAAGTCCCAGAGGCCCGCGCAATGCTGCTGGAGGGTAGGATCCAGAGATCAGAACCTACGGGACAAAGTTGAGGACGGGGGGTCGGCCCGTCTCTTTTAACTCCCGAAAAAGAAGTCCCAGAGGCCCGCGCAATGCTGCTGGAGGGTAGGATCCAGAGATAAGAACCTACGGGACAAAGTTGAGGACGGGGGGTCGGCCCGTCTCTTTTAAGAGCCCTGACACACGAGGCGATTTCAGTCGCGCGATTCGAGTCGCGACCCTTCCGGCTGAAGCGATTGCGGGGGTCACACGAGGCGATTTAAGTAGCGATATGACTCGCGATTTGACTCGCGACCCGAGATTTTAATTAGTTTTAAGCATTAGTTTTAGCTTAGTTGAAGCATGGACACGGAAGAAATAGCAGCGCTCGCGTATGCCTATTTGATTAGTAGTAAGAAAAAACAGAAACGGCGATTTTCGGTTCATTCAATTATAAAGGAAAAAAAAAATCAAGTTTATTTTATTCGCTAAATCTGCATTTCAAAGGAGATGGTATCAATTTTTTTAATTTTTGCCATATGTTCCCTGAATTGTTCGATAAACTGCTTGATCGAATTTTTATTTTATATATAAACTCTTCTAGTGATTCAATAAAAAAATTGAAAGATTTTCATTTATGCAGATGATTTACTTCTTTGCAATAAACAAGATCAGAACCTTGCTTTCATGTATCTTCAACAAGAAATAAATATTTCAAAATGGGTTTCAGAGTATATGATGGTTAAAACTAAAAACAAAAAACAAACAACTTTCATTTCAAATTTCATGGTAACTCTTGCAATAATAGTTTAAACAGTAATAGCATAATTATTATAGAATTTGTACATAATCATCACGGAATTACTTCCGTGATTTCACGGGTCGCAACTAGTAAAATTTTTAATAATACTGTATTTACATAAATTACAAGATGAAACTACAGAAAGTTAATTAAAAATTAGAGCTAATTATAGAATCTTGAATATCGAAGAAAAATTTATACACATTATCATTTTTAAAAATTTTTATAAATATAAAAAAGATTAAAGAAAGTTATAATTCCAATGCAGATACTAGATTATGTTGACTGAGATGTTTTGAAATTTCAGAGATGAAATATAGTTTAGGCTTTAGAATAGATGAATATAATTATATACTTTGGAAAATTATTTAGTCAGATAAATTGGGAAATCTACAGTAGCAATAGTTTTAAAATAATGAAGACTCAATTAATATATGATATAATCAACAAAAATATTGTAAAAATGTCTAAATTACACATGGAACATTTTGATGCAAGCGTTTCAATTTAATTTAGCTAAACATATTGACACATATTAAACATCCCAGCACTTACGCATTAAAAATATATATTTAAATATACTATGAAATAGTATACCCGTCTGGACACCATCATGAGAAATGCAGTTACACCAGAAGAAAAATTAGTCTTGTATTTATTTATTTATTTAAAAAAAACACCAGGATCAAAAAAAAATAAAAGGGTATTCAGGGAATATGAACCTAATTAAATTATGTCGAATGAAATAAACTTAATGACAAAAAAAATACAAATAGTCCTAATATATTTAAAATACAACTACAAATAAATATATTTAATATTACAAAATAAAATAAAAAAATTCTCAATATTGAGTACAAATAATGAGAACTTGTTCCCTTCAAAAAAGTTCTATCAGATAAAGGACTTGAAACGTTGATTAATTTCGTAAATGAAGGCTTCAGTGTCAAGCTCAATTCTAAAGTCGCCGCTACTCAAGTCGCGTCGTGTGACAGGCTGTATAGAAAACAGTGGATGACAGTCTAGTCGCGACTTAAAAGTCGCTCGCAGAGTCGCCGGTGGTCGACCCTCCCCTCTAAATCGCGCGCGATTTGGTGAGAGTCGCGACTACGTGTGACCGCTCCAACTGAAATCTATGTTCTCACTGTATCGCGCGACTCGAATCGCGCGACTGAAATCGCCTCGTGTGTCAGGGCTCTTACTCCCGGAAAAGAAGTCCCAGAGGCCCGCGCAATGCTGCTGGAGGGTAGGATCCAGAGATCAGAACCTACGGGACAAAGTTGAGGACGGGGGGTCGGCCCGTCGCCTTTAACTCCCGGGAAAGAAACCCGGTACCCATTCTATAGAGGGCTGGGTAGACCCTAAGGCCCATTTGGAGGAGAAAGAAGCGTGGAAAAATTCCCGTCCTCCGCCGAGGCCGGGAATCGAATCCGCTACCTCCAATCCGCAGCCAAGCGCCCTAACCCACTCGGCTACCGGGCCCACTAGTTTACTATTAATCAGTAAAATTAAAGTAGTTCCATTGAAGCAAATAAGTATCCCCCGCTTGGAATTAATGGCTGCAGTAATAGGAGCCAAATTAATAAGTTTGGTAAAGAAAGCTTTCAAAAAGCCTAAACTAAAAGTAAAGTTGTGGATTGATTCTATGGTGGTACTCAGTTGAATCCGCGGAGATGGAAGCAATTCGTTCCTAACAGAATCGAAGAAATTAAAAGTTTAACTATGATAGAAGATTGGAATTTCATTCAAACATCGGAAAATCCTGCATAGGGTTGATTGTGCATAAATTGTTATCAGATCCAATATGGTGGGAAAGACGAAAATAGCTTCCAGATATAATGAACAACCAGCTGTTAATAGCGAAGAACTAAGATGATGTAGATGAAAATATTGAATCTCAAACAAAAGAAAAATCACTCCAATCTCATGTTCAAATATCAGAACAACGACCTTGGGGGAAGTCAACAGATACAGTAGCTGGAAACGATTAGTAAGAGTAGGGTGTTGGATCACTCACTACTTTTGTTCGGTTCCAATAGAATTGTCAGAACAAAATATAGAAGATGGGAAGATTAGATACTGAAGTCATATATAAAGGAGAAGTCGCAATACTAAAATTAGAGCAAGAAGAAGGTTTTCCAGAAGAATAACAAGCTTTAAGTAAAGGTGAACTTGTTAGTCGACATTCTCGCATTAAGAAATTAGACCCGCAGATAGAAGATAATTTAAATAAGACTACAGTTTAGTGAATTATAATGGGAAACTATGCTCCCGATATTGCAGGTAAAAATAGATATATAAAAAACAATGATTATTCTTTCTAGAATCACATCAACGTATGTAATAGAACGATATTGGATCGTTAATGGTAGATATCAAGTTAAGAAAACCATAAGGCAATGTTTAAACTTCAGAAAACTTTGAGCAAAGCCAATAGAAGTATATGAAGCCCCATTGCCAAGAGAGAATGACTAAAACTCAACCTTTCCAAATAATAGGAATAGATTTTGCAGGCCCCTTATTTGCCTGCAAGGAATCTATAATGAGGAATTTCTATCTAGAAGAGGAATGTGTTCCGAAGTTTGGTCAGATAATGAGAAAACGTTCAAAAAGACTTAGAAAAGATTTAAAAAAGCAGAAAAGATTTACAAAGGGCATCAGCAAGCC
>JAFIDM010043276.1:0-10434 GCA_023159025.1 Thereuonema tuberculata
ATAATTGTAAAAATATATCCTTTGAACATGAGGTACCATGGGAGAATCGAAATACGAAGATCCTCTAGAAAACTGAAAATAATTAGTCGAAACTTTGCATTTTCAGTCGCTATTCTTTGATACAACTGTTTTTCTATCAGTTTTTTTTGGCAAACCAACTAAATCCTTTTACTGGATTTAGTTATTTTTGTTTCGAAGAATTTGGATATTTTTGTTAGTTTCGTAAACTATGTTAAGTATTTTCTGTTCATTCGTGTTCTTTATTTATACGAATGTACTTGTGGAGTATTTGCAAGAATTAAACCTATATGAAATTTAACTGATTTCAAAAACTGAGATATTGGAAAGAATAATCTAGAAGCAAAACAAACAACATATGGAACAAAAAGAAATAATCCTTTGTCTCATATATATGTTCTTTGAATATGTTTTTTTTTCTTTCTATTTTCTTCTAAACGAAAAACAAGAAGATTGGAGAAGAATGGTTTCATATACATATAGACAAGTCAGCAATTCCACAAGCTACTGGGGCTGGTTATTTCAGCCCCCTTTTTGAAGTATGTACCAGTGGGATCCAATCCCTGTAATTATGACGGCGAAATTGCTGCCATCCATCAAATTGCACAGAAGCTCCTTACTACTAAATGTATAAAGAGAAAAGCGGTCTTTTTGATTGACTCTCAAGCTGCAATTTTAGCTCTATCGGATAATACTTTAACTGATTGTGAGCTTACAATGGCCTGCCGAGCTTTCTTGTCTAATATAATAAATAATGGATGGTATATAATTCTTCAATGGATAATAAGTCATGTAAGAATATACGGGAACGAACGTGCAGACCAACTTACTAAAAATGGTACAAGTCTGCCACAATCTACTTATAATAATAATGTTTCTTGACGTCGGCAAAAAATATAATTCATAATACTATTAAAAAATATACAAAAAATATATTATATAAAACATGTGCTGGAAGGCGATGGGAAGGATTAGTCAATGAAAGATTACCTAGAAATTTACCAAGAACCGAGGCTGTAGCAAATTTTAGATTAATAACAGGCCACAATTATTTAGAAGCTCACCTTCATCGAATAGGTTTATATGATTCCGATATTTCTCCCTTATGGGATTTAGGAAGAATGGATGGCCTACATCTGGAGAAATGTAAAGGCTTTGATGATTTTCAGGAAAGAAATCAAACAGGTCTTTGATTTGCGAATCGCAGAGATGCCAAGAGCTGGCATTGGATAAACTAAACTAAACGAAAAACACGAACTCAAGAAATGTGTCCCTTTTAAGAGCTTTTAATCAACATAAGTAATTTAATATTATTATTATTCAAACTTAAATCATAAAAACTTTACAAATTAAGAAAAAAATGCTGTCTTTAAAAATGCTAAGTTAAACAAAGTAGACGAAAATATTTAACATTTTTGCAATATGTACCGTATTTCTACTTTTATATTATAAATATCTCATTACAAAATCAAAACAGAACTAAATAAAAGAATGTTTATATATTTCTTTGTGAAATTTTCTTTTATTTGGTTCTTTTTTAAATTTATACAAAAGAATAAAAAAAAAAGCCTATATTTTTTTCCAATTGAAATTTCTGCTGGAGAGAAGGTTTTTTCCATTTCTTTCCATTTTTAAAAACTAAATTAAATTAATCAAAGGAAAAGAAAACAAGAGCAGCACCTAAGTAAACAAAAGAAAAGGAAATTGCCCTTCTCATTGGTTTATGGGGAAGGAATTGGGAACGGAGGTTTCGTCCATCTGCGGACTCATCAGCCCAAACCCCGCCTTCCCCGATAAAGGAATCAGAAATGTTTCCACAGCACGTTAAATGATTTGTTTACTTTGTAATTTTCTTTTGTGAGCCTTCTGTTCTTTTTAAATAATGCCTTTTTGCCTACTAGTTGTAGGAAAAGGCTTTAATTTTCTACAACTAGTTTGTACCCTTTAATTTTCTTGTTTTTTCTTGTTTGGGAGGTCACTGCCAGGTTGGAGGTAGCCTTCACTAAGGGGATGTCACCGTTCTGATTTCTTTATCGGGGAAGGCAAGGTTCGGGCTGATGAGTCCGCAGAGGGAAGAAACGGCCGTTCCCAATTGCTTCCCCATATACGAATCAGAAGTGCGATTTCCTTTTCTTTTGTTTACTGAAGGTGCTGCTCTTGTTTTCTTTTCGTTTAATAATTTCCACAGCACATTAATGTTTTGTTTAAATTAAATTAAATTTATAAATATACATATTTGTTTAAAATAAATTTAATTATATCAAATGCAATGCAACAGAATCGATAACATACAAGGATTTATGTAATCTTTTTTTAGTAATCCATTAGCAATCTATTTTTTTTTTTTTTTGTTCCTAATTGTTTTTTGCATCGAAAATTGTCGTCTTTTCGTAGTTTTCTCGGCAAGGAACCACTTGGAGCCATGATTTGTAATTATAATTATTCCCTTTTAGTACGTCCTAACGGAAAGAAAATACATTACAATGTCATTGTTCGCAGAATAAGAAAGCTTCAAATACAAGCATAAATGTAGAGCACCACTGAACAAATCCAACATGACTTTTTTTTTTTTTTAAGGAAGGTGAAATGCCTTTACGCATACCATTCCCGAACAGAAATTGGTAATGTGAGACTCAGTCAATAAAGACTCCTACTCACTAGAACCCTGCTTCCTGCTCCCATAACACCCTAAACAGAAACACCGTCTGGTACCACTTCGCATAGGGCAGAATGACTTACAGGTCCATCTCAGATATCAGTCCGTCACTGATCACGTCTGATTTTCACTGTCATTCCAAGTTTCCATAAAACGGTGGCTGCATAATCAGCCACTGCCTTCCAATTAGCCTTGGAGATAATCATCAAACAAACGATGTTCTCTGGAGTCACACGCTTTCGAAGGAATTTCTCCAGCTCATCTCCATATTCGTGGAAGCAAGGCAGAAAAAGAAGACATGCTCGACATCCTCGTCCAAGTCGGACATGAAGTCGGACTTAATGCACTGTCGACAATTCCAAAGTGCCTCTGGTATGCTAGAAAGCAACCATGGCCTCACATTAGCTGAGTCAGGTAGTAGTCCACCTCACCGTGCTGTCTTTCCATCCATATTGCAATATTAGATGGAAGAAAATGTGTCCATCTTCCACTGATCGATGAATCCCATCGTCTCTGACATCTGATCATTGTCTTGCTCTTCACAGCCCTCGTGATCTTGGGTCTATGAGAGTCACAACGTTCCCGCATACCACTACAAATCGCGCTTCTCTCGCTCGCCAAAAGATTGATGGGTGGCATCTCTGCTATGACGCACACGACATCGTACGAAACTATGCACGAGCGACCCGTAGAGCGCATTTCCGGTAAGCTGAGGTCATATGATGTACGTATGATTTGGTGTCCATGGCATGGAACCAGATCGGAGCCGCATACAGCAGGATAGAGATACCCACACTGGACAGGAGTCTTTGTCGGCTCTGAGTCCGATGTGCGGCATGATCTTAGACTTTTCACTCGTGCAGACTGTTCACTCACGATTCCAAGGTGTTCATTGAACCAAAGCCTTGCATCAACCTGAACACCCAGATACCTGAGAGAAGGTTGCAACAGAATGTCATGGTCACCCACGGTGAGGGTGACAATCTCTCCCATTTTCCTGCTGGTCACCAGAACCACCTCCGTCTTTTAATCTGCTAGCTGTAATCCAACCTTTGAGAGCCACTGATGGATCCTGGCAACAGCTACATTCGATGTTGTGGTGACAACTTCCAGGTGTATCTCCACTACAACCAATGCAACATTATCAGCAAACCCCACTATATACACTCCCTCGGGCTTTGGCAGCCTGAGTACTGCGTTATACATGATATTCTAAAGCAAAGGACCAAGTACCGATTTGCTGTGGAACACCACCAGTGATGTTGTAGGTCCTCAGTCCAGCTTCGGTATTATATATCAGAATACGATCTTTAAAATAACTCACAATTATTTTCGTAATGTACAGTGGTACCGTCATTGAACTCAAAGGGTTTTGAATGCAGTTCCAGTTTGCGGAATGGAACGTATTCCTCACGTCCAGCATTATTATCCAACATAAGGTAGAAGGACTTTGTTGAATTATCTTTCGCCAGTCTAACCTTCACGTAGCTTAGTTCTGTTGTGATACCTTCCCACAACATGTCCCCATCACACCCGTATCTGTCTCATTCTTGCATATTGTCGCGATGGTGTGCACTACCATTGTCACATCTGGAATCTATAGAAAACAGAAATGACATCATCATCTGAGTACAGTAACCAAGTAACTCGTCGAATTTCGATGTAGACGATAAGCTGCAGACTATTTCGTATGATTTTGTGTTTCTATATATTAAAATACGTGGTTCTTTGTAAAACAAATGGTAAATTAATACATCCAATCTGATTATCCAGTAGATTTTCGTAAAAAGTGAACAAATAAGGTTCAAGTACCAATAAAGTATTCTTCGAAAGTGCAAGTATCACAATAAACAAACAGAGATTTTTTCTTTTATTAGAGGCTGCCTGTACACTACTCATAGTGTGTTCATTTTTTAGTAGCATATGTTAATTAACCATCTCTCCGGATTTTATAAATGATATTACATCTGGCTCAATATTTTTAAAAACAGTCATTTAAAAAGCCAACACACTAGCATAATAATAATAACACTAGCGTAATAATTTAAAAAATGAATTTTAAGACAACCAGACGCCGTTTCGTTGCACACTATAGGAGATTATTAATGGATGCTCATTATTGTTATACATGTAAAAAATTATATATATTCTAAATTGCAAATGACTAAAAGAAAACTTTGCTTTGCGACACTCAAATCCTTTGCAATTATAAATAGTATAGAATATAAAAATAAAATTACCTTACCTAACAAAACTATATAAAGCCGGACAGTGATGTGGGCTTCTAAAAAAGCTACAAATACCATTCGATAAAAGGATCATATCTTCAAAACAGAAACAGTAGTTTTTAATTTTTTTTTTATTCCACATTACTTTCCACATATATATATATATATATATATATATATTTATAACGGAGGACGTTTGTTGGATTGTGTGTTTATTTTTTGTTTGTTCGCTGTACACTCTAAATCCATTTGACGGATCTAGACCAAACATTGCAGAATTACTCTGTAGGACCCTGCGGAAATATCAGGCTACAATTAAAATCTGGACACATCTCCCCGTCCCTTTAATTGATTTCCCTTCACACTTTTGTATCTGCTTTTGCACCATGAAACTCCACTAACTAATCAACACTTTTGTATAATTGTCAAGTACGGCTTATTACCTCACTTCTGTTTTCAAACTAAAAGTGTTGCTGTGAAGCAGCGTCTAAACACAAGCGTTTGGGGATATGGTTACAACGTTCCAATCTGCTTGGTCGATATAACTTTTTTTTTCTTTTATTTCCTATTTTTTTATATTTTGATTTGCTTTTTCCTGTTATTTTACTTTCCTTTATTATTTATGTTTATAAATGTTCTTTTTTTTTATTATTTTGAAATAAATAATATTCTTTCTAACTTTTTTTAAGGTTCGTAAAATAGTAAATACAGACATCGAGAGACTGTTTTTCTCTGTTAGACTTTTCGGAAACTAATCTTTTGATTTTCTAATGTCGTTTATAAAATATAGAACTGAAAATTATCTTCTAAAAAAATGAAGTAAGACATTTTTGGCTTAATATTTTTGTATATTTTAAAATTAAAAATTACCGACAAATTTCCTAATAATTTATAATAATAACCGAAAGTAATTATTAAAAAAAAAGGAAATTCTGTTTAAAAATCGAAATAAATATAAAGATTGTAATATTAAGCTATTGTTTTGATGTAAAATCAAAAAAAAGAAGAATCTTATAAAAAAGATGTATATACTGTTACTTTGCAAGAAATCAATTACTAGAAGAAAGCTTCTTCCTTTTTGTAAGTCGAAACTATTGTCTGTATATTACTGTGATTAAATACTCTAAGTATTATTCAAGTGTTAATTTGATACTAAACAGTACACAAAAAATAAATAAGGTTTAAAAACTTTTTAGGAAACTTTTGTATGTAGTAAAAGAAAGAAGAAGTCATTTAATTATAAAAATGTGTAATAATGTATAACAACTGATTATTTCATGTATGTAAATTATTCGTTTCAAATCTTCATTACGAAAACCAAATGCGCAAAAAAGTAGAATCTGAATGAAATTAAATTTTTTTATTTCTCAAAATAAATATTTTTATTTATGTAATTAAGTAAAGCAACTGTTGTTGGGATTGAAAAATAATTCTAACAGGACTTAAATGTTAACTATAAAAGAAAAAAAAAAAAGAAACGAATAAATTTTAGGCCGTTTTTTTGAGTGATATTTCCTTTTTTTTTCCGAATAAACAATACATCTAATACATAATTAAAAAAAATGGCTCATGTATATTTTATTGGAATTTTTAGTAAAACTACTGGGTTTCTTTTTTCAGGAAGATGAAAATATTGCTTACAATTTTCACTTAATAATTTGAAATATTTTATGTAAGTTATATTCTTCTCTTCGGTGCTTAAATATCTTATACATACAAATTTCTTTTTTTATAAAATCATTATAATCTCAATCATTATTCTCTAACTGTTTTGCCATTTCTTTGAAAATTATCAAGAATATTTCTGAAACTCAAAAGTAAATAAAATTCGAAAATCTGTCTGAACTTAAATTTACCTTAGATTGTTAGCTTTTGACCATAGATATGATTTGACTTGTCTTAAAACATGCGAATCATGTTTCAAGAAGATATTTATTGTCGTTCAAAAAATTATCAAGAACAAATGAACATTAAGACGTGAAATGCAGTTAGAAGAGATAAGAGTTAATTCATTTTATGCAATTTTATAATTGCAGTAAGATATTACGAATATAAGCTAATAATATTGATGTTTTTAAGAATTGTAATTGAAATATATTATTACCATAAATTATACTTTAACAGCTTTAAAATAGGTTTTAGTAAACCTCTTTTTAGTAAATTTCGATTTTGATTTTTGCTTTAAACCAATAAGCCTCGTTTTCACTTTATTTGTTTCGAATTGAACAAATGATGATGAAATTACTAATAGTGCAATTAAAAAGATAATAATGGATTACAGTTGTAAAGGTAATAACTATTTACAGCTATTGTAAATGTTTTTTAGAAAAACTATTTAGGAATTCTGTTAATTTGAATTTTATCTGCTGGCTTTAAGAATTGAAAGGTCATTTTATAGTTGAAATAAAACTATCAATGCTCTTAACACATGTTTAGGGATAGCAATCTGAATTTGATTTTTCAATAATTTTTTAATAAGTTTCGATTTTTTAGAAAAACATGAATTTGTTCTAAAAAGATTTCAATATAATCCATTAGATGATTTTAGAAAGTTTTAAAAAAGATACTTTTCCAGGAGGGGTCCATATTCCAGCGTGATTTTTTCTATTTGAGCATGACGTCACATCGACTGCAACTTGGAAATTCTCTTCCATTCAAATAATGAATAGAGCGCTTCATTTTTTGAAAAACAAGTGTTTTCAAATTAGCGAAATAATATTTGAAATAATAAATTTATTAGCGATCTGACATTAAATAAATATATAAATAAATAAATAAATAAATTGAAAAAAGAAAGTTTTCAAAGATAATACTGAGACAGAAATTATAAATGTCACTGTTATTTTCGTTAATTATTACAAAGTAAAATTAATTTTTAAATATATTGACTTTGTTTTCAATTAAGACCAATGAAAATTAAAGAAATGAAATGCTAGCGAAGAAATTGGAAAAAAAAAAGTTGAAATTCGTTTATTTTTTTGATTTTTGTTATTTCATATAAATAACTTATTTTTTACGTGTGTTGTACTATCACGCTTCATTTTTTTTACATATGCGTCTAATACTATCAGCTTTCAACTTCAATACTTACTTAAATAATTGACACCTGAGTCAAATTCTTATTTTTCTTATATTTCCTTGAATCAGTTCACCAAATTTTAAATACATTTCAATAAATTATTGTGCAAATTAGTTCTGTTAATTTGCATCTCTTTTCACGACTTAACCAATTAAAGAGATTAAAATAAAACTGTTCATTTTCTACTTTTGATTCCTTGATTCTTCAGAAATTCTCTATATTTTTTGGTTATCGGAAGCCGAGTGGGTCTAGTCGTAGCTCGCGTTTGAGTCTTGATAAGGGTAGTAAATATAATAATATACAAATGTTTTAAACGAGAAAATTCATTTTCGTTTAAGTAGAAGGGGGATACAATTGAGCATTGCAGACAAAATACTGTCGAGATGTCCTTCCGCCTATTACAATGCGTAAACAAAGAACCTGTATACTTATATCCATTTTGCATATGTTCTTTGGCGAATCAAATCAACAAATGATTGGATAGTAAATAAAAATCGACATTTATTGAAATCTGTAGATGACGACACGTGAATTTTTTGAAAAAGAAATAAATCCCTGGATTTATTGAAGTAAATCTTAATCGAGTTATCTGCGTTAATAATCTTAAGAATATAAGGTTTAAATAGAACTAAATGATTACATTTATTGAATACAGGAAACGTGATGTGAGGTGATTCGACTGAATGTTTCGTGATGTGAGATGATTCGACTCAATTTTTCGTAATATGAGATGATTCGACAGAATGTTTCGTGATGTCAGATGATTCGACTGAATGTTTCGTGATGTGAGATGATTCGACAGAATGTTTCGTGATGTGAGATGATTCGACTGCATGTTTCGTGATGTGAGATGATTCAACTGAATGTTTCATGATGTGAGATGATTCGACTGCATGTTTCGTAATAAGAGATGATTCGACTGAATGTTTTGTAATGTGAGTTGATTCAACTGAATGTTTCATGATGTGAGATGATTCGACTGAATGTTTCGTGATGTGAAATGATTCGACTGCATGTTTCGTAATAAGAGATGATCCGACTGAATGTTTTGTAATGTGAGTTGATTGAACTGAATGTTTCATGATGTAAGATGATTCGACTGAATGTTTCGTGATGTGAGATGATTCGACTGAATGTTTCGCAATGGGAGATGATTCAACTGAATGTTTGATGATGTGAGATGATTCGACTGCATGTTTCTTAATAAGAGATGATTCGACTGAATGTTTTGTAATGTGAGTTGATTCAACTGATTGTTTCGTAATGTGAGATGATTCGACTGATAGTTTCGTAATGTCAGATGATTCGACTAAATGTTTAATAAGAGATGATTCAACTGAATGTTTCATGATGTAAGATGATTCGACTGAATGTTTCGCAATGTCAGATGATTCAATTGAATGTTTGATGATGTGAGATGATTCGACTTCATGTTTCGTAATAAGAGATGATTCGACTGAATGTTTCGTGATGTGAGATGATTCGACTGAATGTTCAATAAGAGATAATTAAACTGAATGTATAGTGATTTCTCTGTTGATGGCAGCAACCGTTGAAGAGATATTCAAGGATGAGAAAACGGAAAAATTTGAAATCAAATCAACGACAGATTGGATAGTAAATAAAATTCGAAATTGTTTGAAATCTGCCAATGACGACTAGTGAATATGTTGAAAAATTTATTCCTGGATTTATTGAAGTAAATCTTAATCGAGTTCTCAATTCTGCTTTAAATAATCTTCAGAATATAAGGCTAAGTCGAACTAATTGATTAAATTTATTGAATATAGAAAACGTGATGTTAGATGATTCGACTGGATATTTCGTAATAAGAGATGATTTGATTGAATGTTTTGTGATGTGAGATGATTCAACAGAATGTTTCGTGATGTGAGATGATTCGACTGAATGTTTCGTGATGTGAGATGATTCGACTGAATGTGTCATGATGTGAGATGATTCGACTGAATGTTTCGTGATTTCTCTGTTGATGGCAGCAACCGTTGAAGAGACATTCAAGGATGAGAATACGGAAAGGTATTAAAGGTTTTAGAAAAATTTGAAATCAAATCAACGACAGATTGGATAGTAAATAAAATTCGAAATTGTTTGAAATCTGTCAATGACGACTAGTGAATATATTGAAAAATTTATTCCTATATTTATTCCTGTATTCGACTGAATGTTTCATGACGTGAGAAGATTCGACTGGATATTTCGTAATAAGATATGATTCGACCGAATGTTTTGCGATGTGAGATGATTCAACTGAATGTTTCGTGATGTGAGTTGATTCGATTGAATGTTTCGTAATGTGAGATGATTCGACTGAGTGTTTCGTAATCCTAAGAATATAAGTTTTAAGGATTAGGAGAGATAAATACCGAAATTTAAAACACACTAAAGTATACAGGGTGTTTCAAAAATACACGGCATAATTTCAGGTATGTATT
>JAFIDM010043278.1:0-10434 GCA_023159025.1 Thereuonema tuberculata
TCTATTGTACGTGTAAATATATCCATTGTAGATATCCATTACAAGATAATAATTTTAAATGAAACGCAAAATAAATCATTTTGTTTTTACACTGTGTGCTACTATGGTTCAAATTAATCGATTAAATAATTAACTTGCAAGAGTGCAATTAACATTTAAAAGAAATTAACCACGATAGAAGTTTAAAATGAATATAATAGCAGAGTGAGTTTAATGTTTAATTTCAATATTCTAAAATGAATGGACGTCCTTATTGAAAATAAATTCAAATATATTTATTAACAAGATTCTAGACAAATAATAATAATTATGAATAAAATCTGGCAACCCATAAAATATATATGGCACTTAACATCCAAAAATAATAACTCTCAGTAATGTAATTTAAATTCGAAAATTCAATTCAAATATTTACCCATGCACAAGATTATACAAAAACATCTATTCTTTCTTGCCTAGAAATATTTGATCTATTAACTAAATTCTCAAAGTATTATTCACATCTACACTAGCATGGAGTTTAACACTTGTTCCATTGGACTCAGTTAAAAATACTATCATAGAAAATGACTTTACATTTTAACATTAGCATCGGAAACAATTCCGTTAACGTAACACAAAAGTCTCTTAAGTGATAATTACAATACTTTAAACTAAAGCATAAAATATCAATTTATGTTTGCTGAGTTTCGAACACAGTTCGTTCGAATCCCTAAAATTGTCCTAACACGTTGAATCTACGTCGAATCTTCTGTTCGATGCCTATCGATTACGAATGTAACATAATACTCTCCTACCTTAACTTGGAGATTAACTTGAAGACTTTCATTTGCCCATGGAAGATGAAAGATGAATTCAACACGAATTATTCGCCAGGTCGATATTCCAAATATCTACATTTGACCGTAGATGTGACTCGTGATATTCGACGGTCTTTCACATACAACCATTCCTAACTGCACAATAATTTTCCTTCTTGGAAATTATAGCTATGAAGAAATTGCCTGATTGGTATCTGATCCCAAACCAACTCTCCGAAAAGCGTAAAAGGCCTCCTTGGGTTGCTCAAGCCTAATACTCCGTAAGCCTCGGACCAAAGAAAAAGATCTAAAGAAATTGAACAGAATAATTAAAATCTCATAACAAAAACAATCACGATTTTAAATCCGATTTCATCTGACAAAATCCGATTTCATCTAACAAAATCTTACGGATATATTATCCATCTTTTCTCGTAGAAACAACCAAATACAGATTTCCATGTCAAGCTGTCTTCAACCATCAACGTATAACATTCCTTTTAAGAGAACATATCCCGAGCTTCGCAACAGTACCTGGCCGCCAACTGGCGAGTTTTACTAATATTACAACGCTGTTACTAAAGCTCTCAGGCATTACAGCAAATAACAAATCTTTTAAATAATAAAACATTATAGAAATGAGAGAAATAAAACAAAATAAAAGATTTATACATTAATACCTTCCACACACTGGCTTCCCCTAATTTGCTTGTTGCTATTCTGCTTGTTACTATGCGTTCTGCACCTAATCGCAGCAAACTTAAATTTCATTTCAATTTTGATTTGACAAAAGAGAACGGTAAAGATGTTAACAAAAAATATGAATTTAAATACCCTTATATGGTAATGATAGGAAACAGAATGGTTTCGACTGACTTAAAAAATATCAAGCAGTTATAACGAATTCAAACCTAAATTATAAAAAGCATTTAGAATTAAAGTAGTTTCGATTAACCGGATTGTCCAATTAACCGGATCGATCAAGCACCATGCGTTTTTTTCCCTTCTTCTCTATTTTTTTTTCCATCTTTATCTTCATCCGTCTTTATCTTCCGATTCTTTGAAGGAGGTCGAAGAATTGCTTTTTTTCTCCCTTGGTGTCCTCGGAATTAGGAACCCCTCCCCCTCTCCGCTCGCATTTGTTCTGCCCAGTATCAAAATAGAGGTTTTTTTTTTTAAAGTTGTCCTATTATCCGAATTTTTCGTTAACCGAATCGGCCTCTGTCCCGACCGGTCCGGAAAATCGGCGCTCTACTGTACAGTAGGAAAAGCAAAGCATCTGAATGGTTGACTTGTAAAATGTACAACATGTATCTGGAGTTTAAACAATGCTGCAAATATAATAATTACTGATTCCATTATATTGGAATCTATTATTCTAAATTCAGTATCAGCTGGAAAGGAGGGTGTTTAAAAAGGTATCTGTAAGGAAACATTAGCAGAGAAGCTTTTGGTCATAAAAAACAAATCAAACATTATCTATTCAAACTTTATTAGTTTTATCACAGCTTCCACGACCATCCCTTCTCATACAAAGTAAAGTTCTTCAATCGATTAATTCATTTACTTCATGAACAGCAATTATGGACGAATTGAATTAATATATCTCCTTCAGAATAATTAAATTTAGACCAAATACGAATTTTTAAATTTTAATATTTAATTATGTGTTTGGCCATAATTTGATTCCTCTTAATGAAATTTCGCACCGTAAATAATTGTAAAATATAGTTCTAAACATATTTCATTGGAAAATAAAGTAAACCGACGCAGTCCTCATCCATCAAAAAGTGAAGTTCTTAAAAATCATCTTAATGCAAATTCAATTAAAGTAGTTGAAACAGACAATATTTGTGTAGTTTCATTTAATGTAATTCAACTCATTAACCCATCCAGGTTATAAAAAGCAAGTTTTTAATTTTCTTCATAGTTTTCAGAAGGTCGCAGTCTTATAGCAAGCGATATTATGGAGCTATAAACTCCAATATTCAACTATAATATACTCTAAATCACCTAAAAAAATCATAACTTAATATCGATTCTATTACTACAATTTCAGCTTCAGTACTTACTAGGTAAATTTTTTTTTATAATATTCCAGGATCTTCTGGCGTAAGTGGAAATGTTACTGATACTGAAACACTTTTCAGTAGATTCTGCTGATGATTCCCCAATAAGGAGGAAACAATTGTACAGAATTCTCGTTGTTGTTGGCTCTGTGGGCGAAAGCACATTTATTGTCCGGTTGGCGATTTCTCTCCATTTATAAATGATTACGGACGTTAAACTTGCTTTCTATTGAAACACTTTTCTTTTTATCCTTCTCTGTTCTTTTCATTTCAGCCATCATCCAGGGGAACAATTAAATCTGTTTTACAGAAGTTTATAATGGAACAGTAAAGAATTCATCTCTAAGAGTATAGAAAGCAATTAAGAAAATTAAACTTTTAATCTTTTATATGGAACAATTATTTATGTCTTTATCTTATTATGGCGCAAAAATGACACTTGTTACCACCATCAATGCTACTCATTGTAACTATTTTCGTCTCCGTTTCACTCACAGTTCAAACCGACCCGGTAATCTCTCTCGGAAATTTTGCTCAACGGATTTCAATAATATTTGATATAATGTCTATCTATGCTCCAAATTAAAAATAACTCTTTCAATCAAGGAAGAAGGATAATCATTATATAGCAACAGATATATCGTTTCATTTATAACATATTATGTGGTTCGATGTTAAATTTGGTAATAAATTTTTTGGGTAACAAATTTTTGTGAAATGAATTGAAATCTAAATAGTAAAAGGTTAAAATGGAATTAGATTCTAGGAAGGAAGAACAACACCTATAGTAACTAAATGAGAAAGATAATGTTACTGTATTGCGGACATATACTTATAACAATGCCCCCCACATTAAATTCAGGGCCTAGGCACCCAAATGCTGTGACAGCCACCCCTCCATTCCAATGCTATGGGGAAAATCATGGATTCTTAGCTAAAAATATTACCAATATACCCCACGATTTCCTATTTCTGTCTTTTAAGAATGCCATACACAGTTTTAGTATTATTTGAAAGCTAATTGATTTAATATCAACCTCCACTTTTTCCAGCTATACCTAAAAGTTTAGAAAAAAATTAGAAAAAAAAATCGCTATATACAAACTTTGTAATGCAGAATGACTCTTTGCAGACGGTTAAAGTAGAAAAATAGTTTAAATAAAATATAGACTTCATTATAGAAAAAGCCAAGAAGTGACAGGCTAATTCATATTAGTTTTTTTTTTCGGTTAAGATTTCAGCCCGGTCCCTTTTGACGGTCGGGCCCCGGTGCTGAGAGACCAACTGACCCCCCCCCCCCCTTTGTGGGGGCCCTGCCTGTAAGAAAATCGGAATGAACAGGCTAAAAATAATATTTAAAGTAATTTGTCATACTAGAAACACCAAACAACAAATGTGTCAATCGAATAATGACCATTTCCCCAAACTAAACGAAATTGGTATGATCTATCAATTAAGGTGCAGTTGCTAAAAAAATGCTATTAACATGCTATTAACAAAAATTATTAAAAAAACTCATAACAGCACAAAACAGCGTTTGAACATCACTACGGCATCAAATCAGATTTCGTAGAGCATCTATTGGACAAACCAAGCATACATGTGACCGTAATTCTCGAGAAAATGGACAATGGATTTCAATTACAATTAAATGACGCTTTTTGGATCAAAAAATGTTTTAACAGTTTATAGGATTCCAAAGAAGAAATTGCAATAAATATTAGGAATGATTTAGTATAACTACAATTTAATTTTGAATTTAATTGAATTCTTTAATTCTGAATTAAAGATGTTGAAGGTCACATTGGTTTTGGCATGAAAACAAATATACTACCTAAAGAGAAATGAAGGGCAATCTGGAAATCCAATATTATTGAAATACAAATTTTTTAATTGATAAGATCTACAAAAAAACAGAAACTGAAATTTACAATATAATCCAGTGATCGATAAGCATTGAATCCTGATTGTCAATGGAACTGAAATTTCGTTACGGAGATAAACATTATGTTTCCGTCTGATTTACTTAATTTTTTTTTAGTTTTTGTTAGATTCGAATAAACTTTATTTTTATTTTTATTGTAGATTATAAGTTCAATAATTTACTAATTTCACGCTAACTTGGCGAACATCAGTTGAGATTAGTCAGAATGAACAAGCAGGTCTCATAACGGAAGTAAATTGACTGGCAATGGGAAGACAAATGTAATCATAACAAATTAAAACTAAAAACAATAATACACATTAAAGATAATGAAAAAGAATATGTTTTAATGTGTTTATGCATTTTTACGTGCTTTTTATTTATTTAACGGCGCATTACAAATTCAAATTTGCTGGCAGAGCCCAGCAAATGAATTTTATTTTCCTTTTTTTTAATGTTTTAGTTTAGATTTGTGGAGGTTCCATTTGTCTTCCCATTACCATATTTTGTTCTTGTTTTTAATTTTTTGTTTTTAGTTGCTGAGGGGTCACTAATTCGATCTTGATTAACTTAATCTTGCACTCGTTCGCCTTTTGAATCTTCACTGACTGAGTAGTTCTGGCTAAAGAGAGCTCAACATGCACCGAACGACCCTCTCAGAGTCTCAGCTCGAAATCAAAAGGTTTTCTTCGTTCTAATATTTATCCTGTGACAAACGGTTTTAATAAGTTACATGAATGGAGAGAACAAAATTATTCAGTATGTAGTGAAACTAATTTGAATCGGGTTCTTTAATACAGTGTGTCTGGGAAGTTCCCTTACACAATGATTGCTAGACATATTTAAGAAAATGTTTACACATTAAGTGTCCAATTTGTCTGTGTTCGCCTTCGTGCAGTACACACAAGTTCACATGCCGCCACGTCGAACTGGACATTTTTTTGAGCTGTTTCAGTGTGATGGTTCGAAATGCGTCCTCAACTGAATAGCGCAATTTTTCATTTGTAGCATAATGACACGTAGACCTTGATTATTACCCACAATGAGTTGTCAGGCGATTAGAGGTCAGGTCTTCGCGGTGGACATTTTAATGAAGCTGGCGAGGCTGGAGTAATGCGACAAATCTAGTGTCCTGGATGAAAATGTTCATGAAAATGTTCATGAAGAAATTTGCACACAATAAGAGCGTAGTCAGCAGGTGCCCCGTCATGCTGTACGCATATGCGTTCCATGATGTCCGCATCTTCAAGCGATGCGATGAATCTGGTTTGTAACATGTGTAAATAAGTTTACTTTACAAGAAAAAGATTTTCTTTTGTATATGAAATAAGTTATGTCTCCATCATCATCATCATCATGACGTGCGAACTTCGTATTCGAAGGTACACAATCTACGGAACTAGTGACCCCCCGAAGGGCGAACTCCAAGAAGAAGCCGAAAATAATCTAGGGAACAGATACTGGAGTGGTTTCCTGTTGTCTTCTCCAGAATGCCATTACGGAATGACGTCAGACCGAAGAGAAAGTGAAGAAGAGGCTGACAAACACAGGAAAGGAAATTTGAGATATCCATGCTCTCAAGCGGGATTTGAGCCCGGGTACCGGCACACCGGCCACACGGCAGACCGCCGCCTTAGACCACACCACCACGCCGGCACGGCCTATGTCTTCATAGGATCCCTAATAAGAAATTTATAAGTTGAAAGCACAAATAATACAAATTCATTCAGTTACTTATGTACAATTTAAAAGACTTTTGATTTCACAAAATTTCTTAAAGATTCTTATTGTTTAAATTTGTTTCGTTTCCTTATAGTACTTGCTTTCAGATTTTGTTCTCATTCCCAATACATGTTTGGATGGTGAATTTCTGTAGGATAGCATCTTATGTATTTGCTGTGCATAGAAATTTACATCTTAGGAAACGAGAATTGCATTTTTCATCTTAGAGAAAACCTACCTATGACATCAGGAAGGGTATTGGATTAATTTATCTTTAGGCTTGTTGTAATTATTTTTCCCATACCAGCATGCAACAAGTGGATTGCCAAAAAAAGTTTCAAATCATTATCACAAATACAGAAATTCTGAACCTTTTTTCCTTTCATGCTACTACTTCATGTTTGTAGCATCTTGTTAACAAGTGAATGTCAGCTATGGGATATTCTATGAATTTGTTTTCCCCACTTCAAAACTATATTGCAGAGATCAGTCATGTTAATATTATGACTTTACAGTAAATGGAATCTACGTTATTTAGAAATACGTATGTGGAGAGGAAAGCTATGAGCATCAGGAAACTAATAAACTTATCAAAATTCACGACTCTTTCAGAAACTTATTTTAATTTATTTGAATTCACAACTCTTTCACAAACATTCTAATTTATCTAAATTCACGACTCTTTCAGAAACTTATTTTAATTTATTTGAATTCACAACTCTTTCACAAACATTCTAATTTATCTAAATTCACGACTCTTTCACAAACATTCTAATTTTTCTAAATTCACGACTCTTTCACAAACATTCTAATTTCTCTAAATTCACGACTCTTTCAGAAGCTTATTCTAATGTATTTGAATTCACAAATCTTTCAGAATCTTTTTCTAATAGTTGCTTGCACGAAAACTTGCCTGAAACCAGCAAGTGGCTCCAAAATCATGGCAGGAAGAAATTTATTTAAAGACTAGGACAATGTTAACTAATCTGAATATTCTTTGCTCGTTGTTTCAATCCACGGCTTCATTCTCTTCCTCTGAGACCTTTTTCACCTGTTTCTTTATCTGCTGTGATGAGATGAGAATTAATAAAAAAATGAAGCTGCGAAATTAATTTTTTTTGTCGCTTCACCGACAAGTATTGTTAATCACAATCTAAACGAGAGCAATACGCGATTTTCCGCTCACACGTGTAAAGCAATCGCTTTTCATCCAAGCTCCAACTGGCAAACAGCTTATTTTCGTTCGACGCAATTTTTCGAGAGCGTGTAAAGCAGCCATAAGGGATGTGTCTACAATTAGTTACCTGAAGAAACTTAGTGGTTCTAATGTTATTTTAGCTTTATTAACTCTTTCATGTATTTCCGACCTCAAATCTCTTACTAAAGTTATTCATATAATGATAAATATTTAAAATTAGTTGAATGACAAATTGTTTCATGTTTAGAATCGTAAAACAATATCAAAAACTAATAAATACATTTATATGAAGATTAAAGCTTTTTACATTAGTAAAGTACGATACTCAGTGCATTATTTCTTGCCTACTGAATGTTATCTGCTATTCCTGGATACAATAAAGACTATCTTCAGGTTTGTCCAATTAAAAATAAATATAAATATAAAAACCAGGACTTCCCGTAGAAACGTTGCCACATTTATCAATCTTTCATTTTTCAACAAGGTACTGTTCATTTGATACTCTAGGAACTAATATCGCTTTATTAAGTGTTTTATTTAATTTAAAATATTGAAACTTTTAACCTAATTTCTTTACATTTAAAAAGAAAGTTTAATTAAATTCAAAATTCCAGAATCCCGAATGGCCGCCCGACAGCCGGAGAACAATTTTGAAGATGTTCGTTTCACATTATCTGCCAATTAACTAGTAAAAACTAGAATGCTTATTTCAAAATGGCTTTGCACGATCTTTTACTAGAAAAACTAACCCTCATCTGGCTAACTGCGATTTTCAGATATCGGTTTGCACCCAAATCACCACGGCTGTACAATAATTATATATTATAAAAGCGTTATTTTGTCTGTCATAAGACTTTATGTTTGTCCAATTTTGTGACCAAACTATGAGAGATAGATTTGTCATGTAAATGGATAAAATGTAGATATTTTTAAGACAAACAAAATGCTACAAAAATCTATCGAAAAAAGTTTTTGGTTTCCAAGATGGCGTCTTTTAAAGGGTCAAATTTTGACTTTTTCTCAATTTAAACGAAAAGTATAAAAGATGAAAGAGAACATTATATTGAGAAAATGTTGGTATTTGTAAGTTCTATCGAACGATGTATCACTTATTCACAAACGCTTCAGCGTTTGCAAGATACATGCAAAAATGTGAATTTTCGGTGTGTGACGCCGACCCGCAATACATCCGAGTTATTCGGAGAAGCTACAACGGGCTGGGAAGTTATATATTCTCCGACGATCGCAACATTAATTTGCTAAATAAATAAAGTTTTTTTTTGAATGCTATATATGCAAGGGTTCCGGAGCGAAGCGACGGTACCCGGCTATTATTATTATATATTATAAAAACATATATTATAAAACGTTATTCTGTCTGTCATTCTGTAAGCAAAATGCTAAATTACAAATTACTAAAATGTTACTGAAATAGAGAATCTATTCATAAAAAATGAAAATATATTAAACAACTGTCCAACTATACTGATTGGCGACGTAAATATAGATATTTTCAAAATGAATAAAAACAATATAGTACAGAAATACGTAAAACTTATGTGCAATAATGGTTTCAAAAATCGTCTTTACGGAACAACAAGAAACTGTACAATTCATGGAAATACGAAAACAAATATAGATCATATTTTCATAAATAAACATGATATGAAAACACCAGGAATAATATGTAAAGAATGAATCGGATAACAGTTGAAAATGAGAAAATAACACATTCAAATATAATCTATAAAGAACTAATCAATGATGTTAACAAAACAAAATTCATGAAAATCTACATATATAAAAAGAAAAGTCCTGACTCACTCACTCACTGACTCATCAACGCTCACCCCAAACCCTTGGATCTAGAAAGCTTTAATTTTGCACAGAGGTTTCCTTTATGATGTAGACAAGGAATATGGTCGGATTTTTCAAAATTCGGGATAGGGAATAATCTGGCAAACTGACGATGAAGTGTATGGCGGCAACCCCAGATGTGTGGCGCCAACCCGCAATACACCTGAGTTAAGGGGAGAAGAGCACAACGGGCTGGAAAGTCGTATATTCTCCGATCTCAATATTAATTTGCTAAATAAATAAAGTTTTTTTTTTTTTTTTAATGCTATATACGCAAGGGTTCCGGAGCGAAGCGACGGTACCCGGCTAGTATAAAGTTTATACGAAAGTTTTATGCAGTTAGTATAATTAGTAACTAAACTGAGTTTCCGTTTGAGATATTCTTTTATATGTTTTAGTTTGTGTTTCAATTTCCACTAAGAATTAGTATAACGGGATAAAGTAGCACAGAAAAGGTCAGGAAATTGTTCCATCCAAAAATTAAAACTATTTTCCAATTGGGTAGCACGCGAAAGAAACTTATCAATCTCACAAACTATCACATAATCTTTTTTTTTTCCTAAAATATTTCAAAATTCCATCTTCACTTTAATGATGGGGAGCGGGGGACCTGTAGCGTCAACATCTTAAAATATTAACTAATTAAGATATTTGGAAATTAATTAAAAAAAAGCCTATTGACATAATCAGTTTGTTATAATAGCATTATTCAGAACTTATGAAATCTCAATATTATAAAAAAAAAAATCTATTACGAATAAATCCAAACTAACGTTCTGCATTTTAACACGAGAATTTTATAAATTGCAACTAATGATAACAGATTTATGAAGTAATATAAAAGAAAGTCTCTTATATTTTCTC